>CAJQZJ010032273.1:8309997-8350816 GCA_907164525.1 Lophiomys imhausi | reverse complement strand
AACACACACACACACACACACACACACACACACACACACACACACACGTACCTGGGGTAGTTTCGCATACATGGCTTCTCTACATTGGCCAGTTTGAGACTCATTGAAAGTTAAGATTACACATACATATTTTTTAAATTCTAAGAACTGCACTTACTAAGTTAACACAAAACAAATAAATACCAGCCACTCCCACATCTCTTCCTTTCTCGTTCCTCCATGCACCAGCCTTTGAAAACAATCTAGGCAAACATTCGAGAAATATCTATTCAAGTTGCACACAAGTTCATCTGTTGAGTTCATCTGCAAACATCTCTACAAGGACAAATTCAAAGTTCGGAAGAGGGCTGGTAAGGGCCACGTCAGCACATGCTGGTCCTAAAGTGTGCACAAGGGCATCTTGCTTGGAAAAAGCTTCTCTTTTTCTTTTTTCTTTCTTCTTAATCTACACAAAGCACAGGTCTAAAAGCCTGAGAGGGAGGGCAATGTCTGCCCCCATCTCTAGTTCTGTTGCTGAATGAAAGATCCACAGGAAATCAACGCAGTGGTGAGGAGTTGCTTGCCAAGAGTATAAACTCTGAAACAAAAGACCCATTATTGTGTAGGAAAACCTGCCATCCACCCCACCCCCACCCACCAGCCTCTGAACTACAGTAATCCTTTCCTAGTATCTACGATTTGTAGGAACGTTTAAACATCTGTATATGAAGTGTTACTTTTCATCTTCCAACTGCTCCTGAGAACAGAACCGATTCTAGCATCTTTGTTCCCTACTCTGTCTTTTTAGGCAGCCATGCAACCAGTGAATCACTAGCTGCCTCCTCTTCCACATGCGCACTGTTTTTGCCAGGCACATGAGCTCAGCAGTTGTACAGGCTCCTGAGATGTGGTCCATGCCACCCTTATTCTGAGCCTGATACAGAAGATGTTCTCTTGCTGACGAACTGGTGAGCTTGACATTATTAATATTTCTTTATTTCCAACCTTACCATCGTGGAGAGAATAGTAACCATGACATTGGAAAAAAGTGAATTAATAATGTAAAATTAAACTAAGTCCTGCTCAGGTGGATTCCGTATGGACTGGAATAAAGGAGTTGTTAATAGTGGTAGCAGGGACCTTGTTTGACATCCAGTACTAAACTGGGATTTTTCAAGGATTTTTTTTGGATTTTTAAAAATATTTATTTATTTGTGTAAAATCATATAACTAATCCTGGACATGTCTTCACTGCTGTTCTGAAACAACAGATTTGCTTATTTCTATCAATAGGCTGATTTAAATTTATCTGGTTTTTTAAAGGTGTGTAAGATGGTGACCCACCAACACAAAATTATCTGCTACTTAAATGGGTGCTAGTAAAGCCAAAAGGAGGAAAAAAAGTCACCCAATATCGGCTGCAAAGTTAATTTCGGGGCACACTCTGCAAATCTACATCTGCTTGGCAACTACTCAGGAAAGAGATTCGGTTTCTCCTTTCACAGTTGCAGAGTGTTCCCAAGATCCAGAGGATGAAAGCAGCTTGTTCTGTATCAGAAAAAAAAAAAAAACAACCAGATCTGGAAAAAAAAAACCCACATACTATTAGGTGCTGTTGGTTTTAAAACTATCATCATATAAGCAGATATATTTATCCCTCTCAGGTCTCTGAGGTGGTTGAAGAATAGACAGCTAGAGTCTCATAGTTAAATTTTGAGTTGTTTAGGAATCAAGAGGGTGTTACAGATCTAAGAAGATACTCTTAAAAGTGTGTTGCAAGATAGTATGAATGTTGAGTCACATATAGACCTTTAAACTCATGGAGTTGGTTAGATAGTAGAATGTTAAAGTCAGGGGCCAAATATGTATAAACTGGACATTGGGAAGGTATACTGGGCCATTTAACTCTCATAAATGTGGCATATTTATATCTGTTGTTTTGTATAGTATTTACTGTTATAAGAGAAGGAACCATCTGTTGGACTGAAAGGGGAAACTTCTGGGGGGAAGAGGGTGGAAGGGCAGGATAGGGAGGGGTTTGTGACTGAGATGTAACTTGAAGAAAAAAAATAAAGTATTAATAAAAAAAAACTATCATCATAAATGGAACCAAAATCATCAATGGCATGGTTATCACACAGGCCTAGTCATGTGATCTGAGTGTCTGAGTGGGAATATTTTTTCCCTTTCTTTTTGCAGCATAAACACTTAAGCATTTAGTGATAAAATATTAAAAGCCTGAGGCTCCAGACCCACTGAGTACAAGTTGCTGATATAGCATCATAGACCAAGGAAAGGTGTCAAGTATGGTAAAATATGGCTCCAGCTTCGACATTAGGGGCTCTATTCCTTCCCTAACATGCTTGCCTTGCTCTCACTGCCCACAGTTAAATGTGCACAGGACAAGAATGCATCAGCGTGGATCCTGCAGAGGAAGTTCAGCACATCCCTGTCAATGAACAAAGTAATTGTCGCATTTGTTCATCACAAGCAACTTATCTAGACACTGTTTTTAATTATAACATTAATTGATCTTTTGTCACCACTAATTAGAGCAACAGCATCACACTTACTTATTCCGCTAGCAGGAGTCAACATTTAGCTGCTAGAGGGTTCCTGAGTGAGGAAGAGAGTGAAGTGAGCAGAAAAGAAGAAAGATCATGGGTTGTTTGGTTTTTAGAAATGTTTTGCTACCGTCTGACATATGTATATTATTATTTTTTTGTGTGTGTAGCCATGTGAGATGCACACAGAGACCAGAAATGGGTGTTGGGTTCCCTAGAGCTAGAGTTACAGTTGGTTCTGATCCACCCAACATGGGGAGTGAGAATTGAACTTGGGTCCTCTGGAAGAGCAGTCAGAGTTCCTAATTACTGAGTCATCTCTCCAGCCCCCATTTTTATATTTTAACTAACTTTTCTTGTAAAATCTTCATTTGATCTCTTTGCAATTAGAATTCAAAATGCTATTTAAAAAAAAAAGGTTTCCCTGCTGTAGGGAAATTATGGTACAAAAGAATAATTTGGTGAGTGGAAAAGGTACTTTTCAGGGCTTGAGATTGGGGGGGGGGGCTCATGAACCTGTCGCAGTCCTAGTCTGTGAGAAATGTAAGGGACTTTAATGGGTATTTTAGTAGAGCCACTTAAAATTAAGTGATGAATTGAAATGAGAAAAGTTATTCCAATAAAAGCAAACAAATTAACTAACCTGACCTTGGTCCACATAAAAGATTCATTTTCTTAATGGAAACAAACTCTCTGAGTCTAGCTCGAGTTTAACCACTGAAGTGTATGTGGAACTTAAATTAAGCTACAGAAGCCTGCCCCCAGAAATTCAGGTGCACACGCTCAACTAGGTAAGAAGAGTCTCGCAGATGCAGGACATGCCACTGGCACGGTCTGGTATGCCCCACTTCTACAGTGATTGCAACATGAGTCAGAAACCTGTTAAGACCCAATTAACAAAAATGCTGTGCATCACTGATGCAAGCTTTGTCCAAGCTTAATTCTACTGTTTCCCTAAGTAAATTCTGTCTTCCTATTCATTAACTTTCTCATCCCTTGGGTACAAATAGCAACTTTTGCTATTTTCTTTTAAAAGGTTACAGAAGATCTTAAAGTTGCAGTGAAATGGGTATGTCATTTTGTCCATCACTCAAAGAGACCAAGATAACATCTCTCTTCATTGTTCATTTGCTACTTCTGACAGTGTCAAAACATGAGTCTTTCTGATTTCATCAGCAGCCTGAAATTCAACATCAGCATAAGCCAAACGGGAAAGGAGGTGGTTACCTCTCTTCTTCCTGCCTCCACAGCTCAAGTTGTGTTAATGTAAACTAGAAGTAATTTCTGAATTAGTCATTCTGGGAGCAAAGAAAGGTTCTGTAGAAGTCTAGACCAGTGAGACAGGACTGTCACATTTGAAGTCATGATACTGACTTTGTCTATAGTGATAAAAAAAAAAAAGTTTTTTTTAAAGCCAAGGAATTATCTTCATGGCAACACAAGAACCATCACATTGGGCTAATACCTTTATTAAATTAAGATTTTAACTCTAAGCAAGCTCACCAGGGGGCAGCTGTAGGAAGGTATGACTGTTTCTAAGATAGCACAGGCCTCTTAAATCCTTTGGTTTTGTCCATGATTTTCAACATATCCCTAATGAAATATATAACAAAGAACTGTCAACTTTAGATTAGAAATCATGACTGTTGTCTGTGTATATTTCATGTGTGTGGAAACTGTCCAATAAAGTCAAGTTTTATGATTTAGGTTCAGTTATTCTATAAAATGATGGCTGGTGCACATATAACAAAATAATCCCAGGACAACTGAGTACTTTATGTGGTTTAGCAGTTAAATTTTTTTTTAAAAAGCTCCACCAGTTGTTGGAAAGGGAAAAAGCACAGTGCATGTACTATCCTGTCCCAGCTGTGTGACCTCAGGAAAGTCATCTCAACATAAGCACCTGAGTATTGTCATCCCTGAAGAATAGAAGATTGCACAAACTGACTTCTCTACAGGGTTGAGTTCAAATATCCCCTCTTTATATGTTTAAAAAACATTAATTCCCATAGTGTGAATGTCAGTGTCCATTTGTCAAAGCATGTGAGAGAATGATATTTGTGAACACTGACTTATTTCGCACATAATAGAGCTCATGTTCTTTGACGAGGCACTTCCCTTTGCCTGTGGGTCATATCTCACACTGGTCCATTGGTCCTCTTTACCAGAACTTTCTTAGTTTATTAATTGCCTGAAATGACAGTATTTTTAAACCCTTCACCCCAAACGGAGGCAAAGTAAAGGGTGAAACACTATAGAATATCCAGTTTCCTGTAAATCACTGCATTCAACTGAAATCTACAGACCTTCAAAGTGTAGGACTTGGCAGGCACTGGGCTCAGTGTGAGGGAGTCAAGCCTTGTCAGGGCTCCTGCCCTTGAGGAGCAGGCCATGCCCACAACAGCTAAGGCCTCCTAGAGCAGGTCAATGCTGGGTATGCAGAGGTTACTGCTCAACAGCTCCATTTAGTAAAAAGTCCCTGCAGACTAAAGGGTGAGGTTTTGATGAACAAAACTTGGTGTATTACCTAACCACCCCCCCGACAACACACAAAAAAGTAAAAGAAAACGGTCTCTTTTACATCTATAACTTTAGCATCTTTGTTTTTTAAATATTCATTTTTAAAAGACTTACTTCCTGCTCGAGAATATTGAATCTCTTTTCATTTTAACGGCGTAAATATTCTTTCTTAAGGGCCAAGGATATCAAAGGAATATAGAAAATATTACAAACTCTAATTTCAGTCAGGCATTTTATAAGGCCATTTACCATGTCTTATGGACAAAATAACAGGATCTAGAGAAGGACAAATCACATGAATTAATGGCCATTTGGAAGACTTCCCCGGGAAGGTTAATTAATTGAATGTGGAGGGTGCATTTAGGGCTTCTTAAATGTTTAGGAGAGAACTTGACAATAGTTACTAGGCTTCTTTTCATAAAACTGCACAGGTTGGCTAAATACTGCATACGAAATCAGAAACCAGTACCTAGATCACAAGCTAAACTATTTTGTTTGCCCTGCCCTGTTTTTATTGATGGTCTCCATGTAGGAGAACAGACCATTGAATGCTGAGCCATATGGATGGGATCAGGTGGGAGGAGATACTGAGTTGTTGTCTAACACTTGTGTTTTCTGAGTCCAGTCCTCTAGGATTCAAAAAGAATTCTATATGCTAAACGATGAACTGTAGTCAAGAAGGTATGTTTGATTTTATGTATGTCATTCACATGTTCTTCATACTTTTAAGAAAAACCAACTACATACTTTTAAGAAAAAAACAACTACATAAAAGAGGAAAGCTACCCAAATGGGAAAAGGGAAGTCTATCCAATTCCTGATCCTCCTGAGGCCAAATCTGGACCAAGAGAGATGATAATGGAGGTGAAGTTCAGCTAAATAACAGGCAGCATTTCAAAACAATCTGCAGTATCAAGACAAAGGAAGCTGCTCTGTTAGGGAGAGAGCCTTCCCTCAACCTAGGAGGTGGTACAGTGTACCAAGAAGCTGGGCCTACATTTTGATTTCAGTTTTGCCTCAAGCTAGAATCATGATCCAAGGCAAGTCTCTTATGCTCATGTAACCCAGTTTCCTTGTCTATGAACTGGAGGTTATGGAACAAAAGCCAAACCAGATAGCAACAAAGTGCCTGGCAGACCTTTGGCACTCCAGACGATGCCACCTTCTTCCCTGTTCCCTGCCTTGCTCGCACCCCTCTAGGCCAGGAGGGTATAACACAAGAGGTTCTCACAGAGGATGATGGCTAAGTCTGGGATGTGTGTATAGAGCAGAGAGTGATCTATTTTCATCCATCTCTCCTGGTCAACCATTTGAAAATCAGAATGAATACTCATGCTTTTCACTGTATTTCAAAGAATTTTCCATAGCACTTAAATGTTTCCATATGACACCATATTCTTCAGGTAACCTGAGTTCATACCAAAAATATGAGTCCCTATAAAATGTTCCAGGATCTCTTTGTGTGCTCTGAATAGAATTTGTTAGACTGCCAAAGCATTCAGTCTTCTGCAGATAGCTTTGTTGTTCCAAACTTGGCTATCAAATTCTTTTATCAGAATATTCTAATCAAAGCCTTTCAAAACAGTCCAAGGGTTAGGAAATACCATAAGGTCTAAATGAGAAGGGAAGAGGGCAAAATGTAACTACCAACTAGGACAAAAGCAAAGGGTGGCTGTGACTTTCCTTTAGAATACAGCACAGCAGCAGCAACTGTCATCTTGGGCTGAAAGGAATGCCAGCTCAAATGTCACATTCGAATAAATTATTGGCCATTCATAAACAACAAAAATGGAGCTAACCCAGCCTTACTTCTAACTCGTGGGTTTATACAGATTTGTTAGTTGGAATTGTTTAAAACAGAAAATCCCTTCTGTTGAGTGATCATCATCCCTCAACTACAAACATGGAAGTATTAAGTGAAGAATGAGCCACAGGCTCCAAGCCTTCAACTGAAGCTCACTCCCACAGTGGTGGCATCTAGACACTGGGTGTGCACCACCGTCTCAGCTTCTAGAGTGGGTGCTGGTCCCTGCGATCAGTTCAGAAGCGCTGCTGCACAGAGTCTCCTTCAAGTGCCCCTCCCTGATCCCTTACAGTGGAAGGAAGCCAGGAAGCAGGGCACCCTGTAACTAACAGGGAAAGTGGCCCCTCAATGCTTTTGCCGCCCAAGAAGCAACCTGATTGCTTCAACGGAGCAGCAATTACTAAGAAGAAAACTCCCATCAGGCCCCAATTTCATCACTAGACATAACCATTGTTTTCTTCATTATTATTTTCTTTCAACCATGACAATAAACATGTTTCAGAAAATAAGTCATCAGTGGAAAGCTATTCAAAGAATTCTATATTGATAGTGCTACAATTGTGCAACTGGAAGGCCTTTGTTGATAGTTTGTTCTGAATCTCTCACCATTCAAATACTTGGGATGCCTGTTCCTCTGCCTGTCAAAATAGAACATCCTTAGGAAGGATGCATGCCACAAACCCTCCTGTCTACTCAACTCACATCCAAGGTGTCCTTCCTCTGTGAGGCCAGAGCTCATACACAACACTCCACTGTTCATCAACCATGCCTCTGCAGAGCAGGATCTTGAAGAGGTTGTGAGCACTGGACCCAGCCTAGTCACCTTAGTGTTTACAAGGGCTACCTCAAAGTATGGCCTACAAAAAATTGTCACATTTGTACCTATAAAAGGTGGCCAAAGTATGCCGACACCAAAGGATCTAAACAACTCAGTACAGAGTAAGAACTAAACCCCTCCACTGTGCTGTCTCTTCTCTGCCACACTGGCTACCACAGCAGAAAGTAATAACAGCAATAACAACAAAAACCTTAATGGCCCCTTACTTAATTGTCTTTCAAAACCCAATTGTTCTTCCTGTCTCACTGAAAGGACTCTCTCTCCAACAGAACACTTAGGTTAGATTGACAAAAAAAGGGAGCTGTTTTGCCTGGTATTAAATAATCTGATTTTTTTTAAACTGGTAAAACAGAAAGTTTTTTTTTAATTTACACATGCAAATGCACCCTTGTACCCAATTTCAATTCTCTTATGTTCATGATATATATTCCTGATTTCCAGATGGACCATCAGCTTAACACCAATGCCAGTAACAGCTTGTGTATTGTTTGTTTAAAACAAAGATGATGGATTAAATATCATATGCAATATGAATAAAGAGACTAAGGCTAATACCACTAGTTCCAAAATATATGATAAATTAAGCCCATATAGTGTTGCTCAAGTAGATGCCCCATAAATAAAGATTTAATTTCATTTTTCATAGTCACAAGAGAAAGCACAGATTCATCTAGAATATGGAGCCTTTCCATGGCTCCAGATTTATTCTTGTTCTAAGGCATCATTACCCTCCAAATTACACAGAGTTATGTCATTTCATTGAAACACTCATTCACCCATCACATGCCCAGATCCAACACTAACACTTTCTTAAATTATGCCAAAATGAGCAAACTTGAGATTCCTTCACCTATATTTAAGTACTCTACAATTTTTCTTAAATAAGCCCCCTAACCCTACTTTTTCAATATGTACTAGAGAAACAAAAGAAATCATAATGAGAGTGTCTTCCTACCCTCCTCATTATTACATAAAGCTGCCCACCTAGCAGCTGCTGCCAACAGAGTAGATTGTGTCAGAACCAGCCCCACTGTGGTGGTTTTCTGCCTTGACTACTGACTCTGACCACATAACCATATGTCGTCTCCATTGTGAAAATTATTTAAGGAAAAAAAAAAAAAACAAACATTTAGAAGCCAGAATGGGAGAACTAAACAGAACACAAAGATAATTCCACAAAGGGATTGTGCTGATAGTGTGTCTAAGAAGAAGATCATCAGCAGAAAAATGCTGAGTAGAATAGAGTCTCACAGAGATTCAGGAAGGAGAAGGCAGAATTAGAATGCTCCTTGTCTCATACACACATGCACATGTAAACTAAACAGAGAGAAGTGAGGGGCTCATCTGGAGCAGTCAAAACAGCACAAACCTAGAAAGAGTTCTACTAGGGTCACCAGTCCTACCAAGTGGTTGGGTTGAAACTTTATTTAAGCTGGAATTTGGCCCTCCACAGTTGCACCACAATGAGAAAATATTTAAAGAAAGTTGTTTTGCAATGCCTATGTTTGGGATGAATAATGAAATCCATAGTGCTACCAATGTTGTCTTGATGTCAGTTCATGACACCCACTTAGTAAGTCAGGACAAAGAAGCAGATAGATGGTCTCATTAGAGACCATCAACAGCCCTGTGCAAACTCTGGGAGATATGTAAGTTGGCCAAGAACTTCAAAATATAACAACTTCACTGCCAAAAACACAATTAATCTAATAGCTGCAGACTGTTTTTTTTTTTTCAACTTACAATACTGGATTGTCATTTTGTCTTATATATGTTTACCTATAGTAGATTAGCAAACATCATACAAACATCCACAGAAAGCGAAACTATATTACAGATTATTCCCATTGGTAACATAAACAACTAGAGGCATACCATGAGTGAGTTCCATTCACAATTACAAAATGCACATCTTATCTAGGAGTTGGAAGATAAAATTGGGGTTAGATAAAACCTAAGGTTCCTCATAACTATAGCATCCTATGACTCCAAGCCTGTGACTACTTATTTGTTCCCTTGGATTTTTCTTGTGATGGAAGGTGGTTACAGTCTCCCTTTAGAATATCTTTCTACCTTCATATTACCCTGCTCCAATGACACACACTCAGGAAAATGGAATACTATAAGTTTAACATTGAAAGACAATGGGAAGGAAGCCAGAATCCAAACTCATGCCATGTCACCTCTGAAATCCAGACTCATCCCTGTGTCACTTCCAAGGTCTAGCTGGTAAACATTTCATTTTACCAAACTAATATCTGTTGTAGTCATGCTTTCAAATATATTAGATTAAGAATTCTTTCTTTGGATTTATGGGATAACAGTGACACAATCGCACTTGAATGTAATTTGAAACGATGGTACTTACTGTGCATGCGATAGAATCTACTATGCATGTGATGGTACCTACTAGGTACGTTTCCTTCACATGGCTATTTAAGAAGGGCAAGAAAGGTTCTTTTCATTTAAAATCTATTTACAGAATGAAAATTCTTCATCCCATAAAGTGAAATATGTTTGTGCTGAGCGTATAGTTATCTCTTTCTGCGAATGAATTAAAAACAGAATCCAGATGAGTACAAAAGTGTCTTCATTTTCAATGAAAATTAATTCCAGGGGGGAAAAGTGGAAGTGCATTTGCATGTGTGTCTGTGTGTATGAGTGTGTGCATGTGGAACACTTTTGGCTTCTTGTTTATATAATTTACTCCATAATAGTTTTTCTTGTTTTTGAGGAGAGAGTTTTGGGTAATCTGGCACACTTTTTTTTACATTCTGAGCACGGTTGGTAATTTTTAAATCAGAATCCAAAGAAGATATTATATGCTTTTTCAGCTAAGAGGGGTCTTTTGTAAAAGCAATAAGGTAACTGCATAGACAATTACTTGAAAATAGCTTTGAAAATGTCCTGGCAAGGGCAGAGTTAAAGGCGATCATCTGATCAACCTTAACTCACACTGGAATACTAAGCTATTGCATCACTGGCAGATCACAAGTCACAGGCTGTCCTCAGACCACTCCATTGAGTAACAGACAATGCAATGCTTTAGAATTGATTTCCTAATGTCCTAGAGGTCAATTTAAAACCTTAAAATTTGCTAATACAGTTATCATAAATTTATTTTAGATTTTTAAAGCTGTCCCTGATATTGTGTCTAGCAGATATCACTAATAAAATATAGTATGCAGCCCTAATTAGATGCTGTCGAATGCAAAGCACGGCTATGTTCACTTTAAATTTAATACGGGGAGTTGCAAATTTAAAAGCCTCTATGCTCCAAATGTTCTTAAACTCCTACTTTCAGTGTTTCCATTTTTCTTAGGTTTAGAATAACAGAAGTGTTTAAAAAGTGGTTTGCAGAGGAGCTACTTTCAGTTTAGAATGGATTGGACTACACGCTGTTTAATAACTTCCAAGAGCCAAACTACAGAGGCCTCATGTGTCTCCATGATGTCTTTTAAAGCCTTTTCAAGAATGGCTTTGAGATGGATTGAAACAGGAGTACCCTGCTTTCCTAGAGGTTTCACTAAAGACACCGTCTGTCACTGAAAACTGTCACTATCGTGGCAGACATGAAATCAGTGGACATGAGAACAACAAACTGGCCAGGGTTTGCCTGGAACGCTCAACCCTGTGTAGCAACAGACATGATTTTGATTCTAACAATATTTCCAAACAATTCTTAAATCTGGCAGACAGAAAGAATACTAATCACCTAGATAAATGTGTTTCTTCTACATTCTGGAGGGGTGCCATAAGAATACATCCAGTTTAGTGAGCTTACATGAGTGGAGCGCTGTCCCACTTGGTGTTACTTATTAAATTTCATATTATTTTATTAGGTTGTTGGTGCAGACACTATGCAAAACTCCACAATTAAGTTAATTCTATCTTGTCAGCTCATATGATTACAAATATTACAGAGTCTATCTCAAACCACCAGGAGCACACCAAAAAACTTAAACTAAAGAAGTGCAATTGCCCCACAGGAACAGTAAAATGAAGACAGAAGACCCCTCTTCATCCTTGAGAACCAAACATGATGTTTCTATAGATCAGACTCCCTCTGAGAAGCAGGTACCCCCTACACACAGGAAATGAGGAGCAAACTTTCTTTCTGTGCAAGCTTTTTCCTCAAATTTTTATTTTTAAGCTAATATTCAAGTTAACATGGTATAGATAACATGGACAGATGTGTAGCTGTTCCATCCAAAGGTTATTAAAGACAAGTATCTGTTCATCAGGTATAATTCTGATACATGATTATTAAATTTTTGCTAAAAAATTACATACTTTCAATTTACATCTTCCTCAATAATTAACAAATATTGTCATGAAACCATAACCTAAGGAATTATTTTTGTCAAAACACAAAATTTTCAGTTTCTTTAGTATACCTCAGTAAGAAATATCATGTTATTTTAGCTATACAGATTATTTTATGAGTACCCAAATGAAAATGAAGTGCCAACTCATGCCAGCTTCTCTCATTAACATGTCATAAGCTCACATATCTAAGACAGTTTCTCTGTCTAGAATAAAAGACAAACAGAAGTTTCCTCTCACTAAACACTTGGAGCTTCAAGTTTACATCTCAGACTTTCTGAAAGCATGTGTTACTTTTTGTGCTGAGTAACTGAATTAGTTCATGTGGTAAAGCCACTCATTATGTGGGCCTAGTAACAAGGGAAGAGCGTATGGTACAGGAACAGACATCCAAGTCCATGATAGGATGGCTTCAGAAACTGTGGAGGCAGAATTTCTAAGTGGCACTGGGGAGGAGAATACCCACATAAAGGCTAACATCACAGGTATGTACATAAATATTTAAGATAAAAAATGCTTAGTATATTCTTTGTTTCAACTAGAAGACATAATGATCTATGTGAAAATTTTCCTGCTTGTATCACAGAAGGAAAGACCAATGGTGTCTTTGACGTTCTCTGCATTATATTAAACAATTTTGAGACGTTTTTCCGGATTAGAGTGATTTATCTCTTGCCTGGATACCTGAATCTGCTGTGTTCTCTAGTTCCCTCCAAGATGCACTATGTCATGTGTTGATTCAACAGAAAAACGGTCCAGTCATATGGACCTAGATTCAAATGCTCCATTTGCCACACAGACCAATCACTGGCATGGCCCTTCTGCTCTACCATACTGTTCTTCCATAGGAGATGCATAAAATTGGCATATACACCTGCACCTCTTGCTCGCTCACTTTGTCCTCTCTCTACGTAGAAGCTGAGATGAGTATGGTCTTCTCCTCCTCTGACTATGAAAAGCATGATCATGTAATTAAACTGCTCTGTTTCTTTCCTTTAGAAATAGTGATAGAGTATTTTCCTGCTGTATATGAGGCCCCAGCTTCTATCCTTAGCATTTCAAAAAAGTAAAACCAAAATTTCAAGAAGATAACAAGAGGGTTAAAGACATGGCTCGTTGGTTAAGGGTACTTGGTGTTCTTCAGAAGAACCAGATTCAGTTCCCAGAACTCACATAGGGGTTCACAACCACCCATAATTCCAGTTCCAGAAGACCCAACCCTCCTCATTTCTGATATCTGAAGGCACCAGGCATGCATGTGATACACAGACCTGCAGAAGGCAAAACACTCATTTATATATATATTGAGGGTAGGGACCATGTCATGTGTTTTCACCACTAGGCTCAGAGATTCATATACTGCAGGCACTTAATACATGTATTTGGTAGCTCTAATACATAAATGATAAACTGAAGCATATCAGGACAACAAATTAATCATTAATAAGAAGCCATTATCAGTGAAATATAAAACAAGTTCTTAAAACATTCATTATGTTCACCAAAAGAAAGCTAATATAAAATAAAACACATTGTTTTTGTGGAAAACACAAAATCTTTTGACCTATTAACATAAAAACTATGCCTACCCATGAATCCATGTTTTTCTCTTGTTGGTCTTTTAATAGACTTGACATCAAAGCATCAGGATAGGGAACAATCATAAACTTCCAGAAGGAAAAAATGGCAACACAAGACCAAAGCAAACCCTACATCATAACCCAGTTATGATTATAAACCCATTATAAACATTTCCCTCTCCTGGGCTGGCTCTTCCCTCTCTATGGAAGGATCTATACCCACAACCTCTATTATCAATAATGGAAAGGAGCCACAGAGTTTCATAGAGATCCACTAGAGAATCAGGCCTAAAAGAAGACCGACATTCATTTATTAAATTTATAAGGGTTCCTTATTATAAGAAAAGCACAATGCCTCTGTTAGCTGCCTGATGAGTGTAGTTGAGCTGAGGGGAGTGAAGAAGAAAGATTAAGCTAATTCTACTGTAGAATATATATATATATCGTGAGTCTACAAGAGTCTGAGATGGCCCATTCTCAATAACAGACTAGTTTTGACATCCTTTTGTACTCTCAAAAGCAAATATTATTTTTAAGAATTTCTTGCCACTGAAAAAATGCAAGCTAGCTGGGTGTATTGGTGCACATCTTTAATCCCAGTACTCAGGAGGCAGAGGCAGGTGGATATCTGTGAGTTCGAGGCCAGCTTGGTCTGCAAAGTTCCAGGACAGGAAGGGCTGTTACACAGAGAAACTGCGTCTCAACCCCCCACCCAAATAATAATAATAAAATAAAAAATTAAAATTAAAAAATGCATAGTTTTAAAAACAGAATGTTCTAACAAACTATACTCATGCATGCAGGGAATAAGAAGTTTACAAGCCATGCAAAGTAATTATTTAATTTTTAATTAGGTTTCACCTAACAAGGAAAAGTAAGTCTTCCTTCATCCATTTAACACAATGCTCAATTAGAATACTCCACAGCTTAGAAAGCTTCGGAGCAGATGTCGAAAATGAGAATTCAAGGCCCAAGAATATATGAAACTCACTTGACTCTGCTTTCAAGTGATTTGATAAACAAACAGTTTCACTGGTTGTTGTAGGGGTTAGATAATATAGATTTAGAAAATATATAGGAGTTTCTGATACTGTCTCTTAATTCGGGGCCTGAAGAGCATTATCAGCATGAAGTCAGCAAAAACAGGAAAGACTCAATAGACTGAAAAACAAGTTTGAAGTCAGGAAAACAGGAAAGACTCAATAGAATTGAAGAAACAAAGTATCTGGCCTGACATTGTTTTCAGCTGCTAAGTGGGCGGAGCCCAAATTAAGCTGAAACAGAGTTCCTCCTATTTGAGGTCAGTGCGTGGAGCCCAGGAGAGAAGAGGCCCCTGATGCTAGAGAGCTCCAAGAGTCCTGCTGAAAAAAGGGCTGGCCATTGATGGCCAGCTCTCTGAAGCAGAAAGAAGCCGGTGAGCAAAGAAAGCCTGAGCAAGACACCAAAAGGCCAAGGACTGGACCCTGTGGCTCAGCTTTTGCCTAGAGGGGTTTGATCTGTCCGAACAGTGGCCTAAAGGAAATTGTGCCTGGCTTTAAGGACTGAGGCAGAGCAGCTGAGTTCCTGATTCAAAAGAAGTAAGTTGGCCTGCAGACGGCTGGGGTCTCCCACAGAGAAGAAAGCATGAAGCCTTATTTAAGGTGAGACTGTAATAACCAACTTACCCTGACGCACCTGCATCTGAGAGATCCAGAAAAAGGACTGCTAAGTGTGTTAAAGAATCTACAACAAAGACTGTGTTCCTGACAACTGAGGACCTGCCCCAGAGACTGTATCATTCTAAAAGGTTATGAAAGTAGTTGTTATAATTATCAATAGGTTTAGTGGATAGGTTAAAGGGGTTGTAGGATTTTATAGGATTAATAGTTAAGAAATTGTTGGTGTTTGTTATAAGTGAATTTAGTAATAAATAAATAAGTGTTAAATAAATAATAATTTAAAAGTTCGGTTACAGGTTGTAGTCATCACTGATAATTTATTTCCCAGAGTCTGACAACTCCATAGCAATTCACGTTGTTAATGAAGCATTCTTTATTTGGGTGGGATGCACACAGATACCAACTTAACAAATGTCATTCCCGCAAGATAACAGACCATAGAGAGAATGTGTGCCATCAAAAACCACTTTTCACCTATCAGAAAATGCCTTAAGAACTGACAGTGTTTATCAAGTTCATGAAGTCTCCTTCCCTCTGGGCAAGGTTCCAGAGCCAACCCTTTCTTCATTAAGGTCATCTCTATCTACACTGTTTGATAGTCATGCTGCCTGCATATTTGCAGTTACAAAAAGTCCTTACCTTTGCAATAGCTGACAGCAGTGCAACAGTGGCAGAGAACCACAGGGTTATTTGCATTCTGTTAATGAACTAAGGGTCTCACTTTCACTGTCAGCAGGGGTTTCCTCAAATCCATACAATAATTCTTCTGATAATGAAGAATTCCCCTACTCCAGGACGATTTTGGAATCTCTAACTTAGACCTTGTTTTCATTTCAATATATTCTATTAATAGCTGAAGAGGCCCTAAGAAGAGAAGAAATTAACCTCTTGATTTAAACTCCTGAGGGAGTAAAGGGGAAATCTCAGACAGGAACAAGACAGGAAGACAGGCCTTCATTCCTCAGGCCAATGCTGCACAAAAGACAGAATCTGGCTGCACACGAAGAAGGAATCTGCACAAAGAGTTATGATCCACACATCCCCTTCTTAGAGCATCCAACATTTCACACTCAGAATGTGTCAAAGGAATATAACATTTAAATGTACATTGGAGCAAAACTCCATGTCTCCCAAGGGCTAATATGTCAAAGGCACTATATATGGGCCTTCTACTTCTTTGGGAAGGGTCAATGGGGCAAACCCTTTCAACTTCGCCCTTGAAGTTGGTGAGATACTGGCAGATAGCCTTGCTCAATGGTTGGCACTGGGTGAACAATGGGTGCTTGCTGAATGAATGAGGACAGAAAAAAAGTACTTCATATGCTTCACACTGCATGCTGTGTACAGCCCTCATTTCCACTGCTTCCGCATTATGTCCTGGCCTTTCTTCTGCTCCCCAGCCCTAGTCACTGCTGGTTCCCACCACTGCCACTACCGGCCATCTACCTTCCAACAATCCTCTACTCCACAACTCAACTTCAGCTTTAGCCAGCAAGCCTTTTAACAACACCCAGCTAGCTCACTGTTCCATCCTTGCATGTCCCTGGCCAGCCCTCAAGGCACTGCTTCACTGTCATCCTCTTCATGGAGTCCTCAACTTGAATCAATACTGTTCACTTCTCCTGGGCCTCGCGGGTCCTTCACAGCCTACATAGAACAGAACACTTAACTGTTTTTCCTTTTCCCTGGCAGAGCTGTGAGCATCTGGAAGAGAAGAATGGCTTCTTGTCTTTCTCTGCTTTTCTCCCATCCATATGTAACATAGTCCCTTACTTCTGCTGAGTGATTATGATATATCTATCTGTTGATGGTTTGCAGTGAATAGTTTCAAGAAGCCAATGCACTGAGCTTTGTCTTTGGATGTGATGACCAATCTCAACCCACATTACTGTCTGAATCTCAGTCCTTCTGGTCTCCTGAAGGCACTGTCAGAGCAGTAACAAGAGGAATTGACAACAGACACTCTGCACATCATGCCTAGCCTTATCAAAGATAAGCTGTTAAATGAGAATTCCAGGACTTTGTTGACTAACTGACCTGAAGCCAGCTTTGTTTGGGAATATAACAGTTTAGCCTCACCCAAAAGAGACAGAAATAGGATGAGTCTTGTTGTAGGGGCTTGTGCTCTTATTTTGTTTTGGTGTCTGGGGCCTGGCACACATTAAGCTACACTGAGTTACTGCCCCAATCTAGAAACTAGACTCACCTTCAGTCAAGTCCTTAGACAGTCCCAATTCATCATGAAACCTCCTAATTTCTATAAAATCTGTTCTTATTCGGTACTTACACATCCACAAGAAGTATGTATTTTTGATTGAATCAGAACTACAGTGTGTATCTAAAATAGTGCACACAACCAAACCTAGAACAATAGTTCACTTGCAGCTGCCACTCAATATGAGCTTGCAAGTTAACTCATTTATTTCAAAAGGAAGAGTTTATTATGAGCTAAACAAGGAACACACACACACACACACACACACACACACGTAATAGCAATTAATGAAAAGGGGGCCATGAATTTGAAAAGAAGCAAGGCTGGAGAATTTGGAGGAAGGAAAAGGAAGTAAGATAAGATGTAATTAAATTTAATCTCAAAAATAAAAGGTTTATATCATGTAAGGTCAACCTACACAAGATATTTAAACCAAGACTCTAACAAATAAATATAAAACTATATATTCTACATACTATAAATAAATCATATACTCTAAACAAATAAGATGCTTTCAAAAGCAACCCAAATTCACAGGAAAGATCCAGTTCCCAACCTTGTCACATTTTAGGGTTAAAAAAAAAAAAAAAAGAAACATTGTGAAATTGTGAATGCTGTAACTTCAATGTCACTGCACTGCAGCTCCCTGGGTGAATACAAAATCCATTTGTAAACTGATTATATCAACTATCCAAAATGTGGTATCCAAAAACAAGTATTTTCTAGTTTCTTGAAGGCACTTTCAGATCACATACATGAACAAGGAATGTTCATTCTTCTATCATATGAAAACTTAATCCACTACATGAAAATATCTCTAATTTTAAATGAGTCTTTTCCCTTTGTCTTTGAGACAGGCTCATGTAGGCCATGATGGTCTCAAACTTGCTATGTGACCAAGGATAACCCTAAGTTTCTTATTTTCCTGCCCTCACCTTCTGAAGGCTGGGAATACATGCAGATGAGCACCACCAATCTCAGTTTTAAATGAGTCTTGAAAAAGATATTTTACTTTAATGTCTTAGAAAATACCTACAGGTGAGTAGCCATTGAAAGGAAAAATTTCAGTGCTGGAGGTGTAGCTTAGTGGTAGAGCTCAGATTTAGAGTGAGAGAGGGGGGAGAGAGAGAGAGAAAGGGAGGGAGAGAGAGTGTGCATGTCCCTGGATTTGACTCCAAGCAAGCCACTAAAATTAAATTTTCTGACTTTATCTTCTGGTAAAGATGTAAGCTCATATATATATATATATATATATATATATATATATATATATATATATATATATATATATATGAGCTTAGTAACAACTACCTTCTGCATATCCTTAATCTTCAACAACAGAAAAAAGGCAATTGCAAAAACACCTCAATAAGCTAACAGAGGCAGAAATTTTTTTTAATTTAATTAGCTAATGATAACTATAGGTGAAGTTTACAAACTCCTACATCTGCACACACATACTTGTGTGTACATACACACATGTGCACACACAAACGAGCCCTTCACCTGCCTGTGGACACAGCACACAGTCACACATACACACAGCCCTTCACTACCCATGCCCACAGTCACACATACAGCTCTTCACTACCCATTCACATAGTCATTCACACTCACCCTTCAACCCAGAACTTAGCATCACTACTCCATATCAATGACACTGAACCTTGATTTTAAATCCTGTCAGTAATGATTTAGGAACCAATCTGTGGTTTTCATTTTACAAAGAGTGGAGTAGGAAAAATAGAAAATATATTTGGAAATAAATTGAAAGACATTTATTAAATGACAATGCTCAACAAACTAAAAACATAACCAAGCTGCCAATTTTTAGAGCATGGTTTTAAAAAAAAATCTTTCTATTTTGGACAAATAGGATTAAGTTTCTTAGACAATTCCTTGTTGTTTTGACTTCAACAATTTATGCAAATGAGATGTTAATTAGTGTAATTGTAACTTAAATTATGCTTGTGTAAACCTCTCCATTGGAAGGAAAGTGTGGGAATCCACACAACTGGTATTTAAAGTAGCTGCACTAACTCACTTCTGAAAGCCCAGCATCGCAAGATCACTTTCATGTCTTTACAATTTGTTTTTATGAGGTGATAACATTTTTACAAATACCATCATTTTTGGTTTTTTATATTGTAAGTGACAGTCTGACATTTTACAACTGGCTTATTGAAAACAAGAATTGAGCACTCTAGCAGTAACGGACATTAACTGCTGAATAGAGATTCAGATGCTAATGAGGTGAGAGGGCTCCAGAAAGTTTTGATAAATGCTACACACACTCTAACTAGCTGTGAATGTGGGTTGACAAAGAGCATCTACACCAGGGTTCAATAAAATGTAACCCTTTAAATTAATCATACTGGCAGTATTTAATAGAACGCACAACAGTCTCCCTTTCTGCTGGCTATAAAGCTGGAGAATGCGAGGTCTTCACAAGTGAGCGTTCCCACATTCCCACTCCACATCGTGACTTTCATTCGAGCGCCTACAGCTGTTTCAAAAGTACTTACTGTAAATAGCAAAGGGCAAGCAGGTTTTCAGGCCTGACTCTTTCACAACATGGGATGTAATCTTTTTCTTCTTTTTTATGCCTAAATTCAAATAAAAACTCCTGAGTCAGAAGAAACATCAACATGTGAATCCTGGTGCACAGTAGGTTCTCAAAAATGAGTTACTGTCATAGAAAAGATCTGGAAACTTATAAAAAGAAAAAAATCCATCTGCTTGCACAAGAAAAAACATTTTTTTTTTTTAAATCAGGAAGACAAGTGTTAGTCTTCAAGCCTGCAAAGTTAAAGATCTCTGTTCTGCAGGGGCTGTGGGAACCACCTTAAAGGTTGTGTACAAAATCCTTCTTGAATTAGAAGAAAACAGTTAATAGTTATGTCTTATTAGGGGAAAGTACAATGAGTATTTCACAAATGTCAGAGGAGCTCTACTTACTTCATTTTTCAGTTCACACTGATCAAAGTCTACTAAGGGTCAAAAACCTACAGACCAAGGAAACTGTTAAGTAGCAAAGACAGACCGTTAACATGTTATTTCTTCTTAAAGTGACAATCCCTAATATCCTTTGTGGGTTTTGCCAGTTTTGATCTTGGCAGGAAGTGGGAATCTGGGCACCCAGCAACTCCACAATCTTGCTGGCTGTCAGAACCACACCTCAGTCAGTGCTGAGCGGATTCCTATCATTTCACTACAGAAAGAAACTTACCAGACTGACATAGAAAGCCTCTAAAAGTAGCAATTTATGCCAAAATGCAGACTCACTTACCTACCACCTAAATTTCATTTTTATAACTCCCATAATTATTCCCCCAATTACATATAAGGATTATAGCTATAGCTTCTTCAATGCCTAAAAACGGGGAGGGGGTAATTATGGCTCAAATAACTTTATGTTAAAAGATAACTGAACTTTTAAAAGTATAAAGCTATCTACTGATACATGCAATATACATTTTACTAGTATATTTGCTTGCAGATTCTGCATATTTAAAAAAAATCATTTAATGCCCATGTGAACTATACACTTCTAAGTCGACAAACTAATCAGTTCTTACATAGTGCATTAAAGAAAAAAAGTCACTTTTACCCTGACTTTTTAAGGTCAAAAATTCCCACTTTTAAAAAAAAAAAAAAGTGAACTGGTAGAGAAATATGTGCTTTGGTTTAGAAATGGACATTTATACCTGTGCCGCGTCAGCACAGGCAAAGGTGGCTCCCTGCACTGGTCCAATGGACGGCAATTGAATTTAATTATCGAAACTCCTTTGACTTAGCTCGTACTGTGCTGAACGTAATGGAGTCCTCTCCTCTAGTTGGCCCTCTCTCTCTCTCTCTCTCTCTCTCTCTCTCTCTCTCTCTCTCAACTAAAGAATGTCCTTAACTGCCATTCGCTTTGAGAATATTAAAGGCTATACACTATACCTAAAAAGATATAGTACAGCCATCTTCTTTCCCATGACTTAAATTTAGTTACTAAATCACATAACATAAAATAATTTAAAAGATACTCTGATGGTGATACACAGTATAGATTCAATTACCACAATGTCTCCATTAAAGGCACTTTTATAGCATGAATAAAATGCAAATCCCTTCTGTGGATCAATACCAGATATAATTTTATTCTGTCTTCTAGAAAAGGAAGTTATCCAGCGTAAATCATCTTCATGTGAAAATGGTAAAAAGGTATTCCTTTTAATCCCAATATAATAACATGGTACTTTCTGTGCCATTTAAAAACTAAATCCCAACAATATTGGATGTATCTATGCACAGAAAGCCCATAGGCTTATTATTTTCATATTTATTTAAATGTCTGACACTAAATTCAAAGAGAAATTTCAACTAAGCAAATAATCTCTACTAAATAAAATCTAGAAAAAAAACATTAAAAAAAATGTCCCTGAGGGATTCTGAGTCAATGTTAGCACCCGCCTGTCTCTTGCCTGGCCACAAGTCCTGTGATTGACTAGCTTGCTCTCTCTGAACCTTTCACTATGAACCATAACCTTTTTTTGTGAACAATGACAGTTGAGACCTACCATCTGCCATCTGTAGAGATGGAGGGGGTAAGGGACTTCTTGTGCATCAATCACCCAATTAAGAGTAGACTTGAGCCAAACCCTAAAGCTTAATAAACCCCTGGCTGCTTAATCACTTTCCGCCTTCAACACTCATCTTCCTGCAAATCTTAACAAAAATTCCATGACAGGAGGAAGAAAGGAGCTCTATCCAAACCAGACATTTTAACTTGTGAAAAGTGATAACTATACTTCAAAGCAAAGCTTGAGAGACGGGGGCCTAAAAGATGGCTCAGTGGGCAAAGGCGTGTGCCTCCAAGACCAATGACTGGAGTTGATGCCCACAATCCACACAGAGGAAGAGGTAAAGTGACCCCCTTGCACTGTCCTGACTTACACTTGGGTACCCACACACATGTACATATAATAACTGAAGAGATTTAAATTGTAAAACAGCTTTTTCAAAAACTTGAGAGACTGGTGCACACAACAGGGTATCAAAGCATCTCAGGGAGGTACATAGTATGCCTCTCTTCACTGACTGCCTAAGATGATTGCTATGAGAAATGAACCTTAGTGTGAAATGTTAGGTGACTTCACCATTAAAAACATCACTCCCCACCAGTAAGTACGAACTAGAGTCATTCCACATAACACTTTTTGATAGAAAATGCAATTTTACTACTGGTTACACAGACTACATATTACCATTCTCAGAAAAGGACAGGGGTGGTCAATAAACCAGGTAAGGCAGTATGGTTTTTCTAATTAAAAATATTATCAGAAAGAGTAATATTTAAATGGTAATGAGTTAACTTGTTTTACTCATGGCTAAAAAAAATAAATAATTGCTATGACAAAGAAAAATCAAAGGTAGGCACTGCAGCATCATCCTGGAATGACTGCATGGCATGTGTGCATGAGAGAGGAGTGGACATAAACAGACACCGAACAGCAGACATGATGGCACTATCTTCATGAAGTACACCTATCCACATAAACAGCACAAAAAAGTGTACAGGTGTAACACTGGATAAAGTGTGTAACTCGAGCTAGATCACCAAACAAGTTTAACTGCAGTTCTGTACCAGAAACCACATTAAAATATAATCTGGAATTACGAGCAACAGAAGTCACATCCCTGAAAGTTTCTTGGCCTGGATGGAAAACAATGCAATATAATCATACAAGATCAAGATAAAAGAGGCATACCATATTCACAGACGAGATCTGATCATTTTTCTTTTTAATGTCCGTTTCTCTCACCTGTAGAGTCAAACTACATCTAAGCAAAGTCCCAATAGGATCTTTTGTGAAACTTGTCCAGATGATAATAGAGCCATAAAGGGCTGAGGACAGTGAGAAGCATTTGTGAAAAAAAAAAGAAAAGAAAGAAAGAAACGTGGATTTGCTTTATCAGAAGGCAAGATTTGCCGCAAGTGCTCAGGAACTGAACCACTGAGACAATAACACAAAACAGATAACAGAATAGATAATTTGGGAGTATACCACATGCATATGAAAACTGTATAAATGATAACAGTGGGTATT
Source organism: Lophiomys imhausi (assembly GCA_907164525.1). NCBI lineage: Eukaryota > Metazoa > Chordata > Mammalia > Rodentia > Muridae > Lophiomys > Lophiomys imhausi. The sequence goes on along the minus strand of CAJQZJ010032273.1, from coordinate 8,327,237 downwards.
TGAGCAACAGAAACACATTTCATAATTGGTACATTATAAACTGCTTATTACTTAGAAAAAAATGAGAATAGTCCCTGCTTCACACCATCCACAAACTGAGCTCCAGTGCACTACAAACTTGAATGCAATGAACACAAATTTATATAAAAATACCATGAATTCCTGAAGTTAGAATCAAGAATCACGTTAAATAAGACGCAAAAGATTCGAAAGCTCTGCTAGATTAAAATTGTGGTATTTTTACTCAGCAAAGATAATTTAAAGAAAACTGAAGGCAAGGCACACATTGTGAAGAATTCTTTGCAAGCACAGGGCTGCTGAATGGCTAGATGGCCGGGGCTGGTGGGCTTCTGCACACCACAGAAAGACAGACAGCAAAGCAGAAAACAATGATTGAAAGTTAAGAATACTTATTTCACAGACAAGAAAGGGAACATGTGCCAGGTGTGGTGGCGCCTACCTTTAATCCCAGAACTCGGGAGGCAGAAGCAGGTGGATCTCTGTGAGTTCAAAGCCAGCCTGGTCTACAAATCGAGTCCAGAACAACCAGGACTACACAGAGAAACCTTGTTTCGAAAAACCAAAAAAAAAAAAAGAAAGAAAGAAAGAAAAGAAAAGAAAAAAGAAAGGAAGGAAGAAGAAAGAAAGAAAGGAGGGAAACACGCTCCCACAAATACAAAAAGACCATCTTATCATTAATCAAATTAGAAATGCAGGCTAGCACAGAGAGGAATGTTGAATTGCCTCTAGTTAGGCAAAAAACCAAAAATCTAATGATGATGTATATGTGAGAAAACGCAGAGCTAAGCACAGCCTTTGCTGCCCTGTTACTGTTGTAGAGTACAAATGTGTACAACTAGTTAGTGTAATAAAATATCATTATTTTTAGGACCATTAATGTTGACATGCCTAATGACTGGGCAGTTCTACTCCTAGGCACAGTAGGAACAGATCCTAAGGAATTGGGAAGAATTTGTAATTCTCTTACGCAATGGCAATGGAATACTATACTACAAGAAACAACAGTGTACTAGAACATATGCAGCAGCACTAGAAACACAATTTTGAGAGGAAGAAAAGTAATTTGGTGTATATGTTTGTGAATACCATATATCTATCTATATTTATCTAATTTATAAAACTTAAAACAGGTAAACCCAAACAATATATTTTACATATAAATACGTGATGAAACATCTATCTTTACAGAAAGGCAATTACAAATACAAAATTAGGAATAATGGGTGGGCTTCAGAGTGCCGAGACAGAAGAACGGGTAAGTGAGTAGAAGGCACAGGTTCTGATTGGCATCTCAGGAGGGGGCAGGTTCACAGGCCCTCAGTCTATAACCTACATGCCCCAAAATAAAGAACTAACATTAATAATGCTTATTTAAATGAAAATATTTTTCATAATGTTCTACCTAGAACTTCCCAGAAGTGAGGTTTAAAACAAGTATGTTGAGATTCAGATGTCTATTTTGAATTTTTAAAATTAATTCTATCCTTTTTCTCAAAGAAATATAGTAAGAATCAAGTTAGAAAAAAAAAAAGTTCACTCTTTTTTACTTGACTGACCTGAAGTAAATATATGTCAAATCCACCCAGGTGGAGTGATGGAGGTGGTGGGGTAACACCAAGCCAGGTCAGATACAAACGTGATAATCCACTCCATCTTTAAACAGCCCACTCCACACCCTCATATTTAGTTCAAAATCAACTTGTATCTTCAGGAAGGTGCTAACAAAGAATGAACAAGGGTTGCTGAAAAAAAAAAAACCGGGCAGCCTGTGTATATTTGTCAAATGTGTGTTTATATTTATGTGTATATACATAAAACACATTATACATGGCATATCTTCTTATATGTGTGGGGGTGTATGAGGAAATCCACAAAGTTTTGTGATCTGGAAAAAGAGAGATAAGAGTTCAGAATATCTGTCCTCTGACAGCACTCAGTGTCTAATAATGAGCAGTGGGTTGCTCTGTGTCCATACACCCAGCCATCTTGGAGGCTGCAGCAGTGAGACCCCTGAGCCCAGGATTCCCAGGTCAGCCTGGTAAGCACATACATATAATCTCAAAGAAAAAGAAAATCTAGTTATAGAAGTGAGAATCTATAAACATCTTCAAAAAAGTTTTTTTTTAATTAAAGGGACATGAATAGCAGGCAGTGGTCAAAGATGAATCTTTCTATTGGGGTGTCCCATGTATCATTACAAACCCAGTTGGACCTTCAGCACACTAGGCTCAGTATGGGATTAGGGATAAACTTCCTTTAAAAAGTTCTACATTTACCAACGATCCTTTATGGAGAAACAGAAATAGTGCAGTCTGTCATTCCACACTTGGCCAGGATGAAGGTGATCGTAGTATCTCCGACTGGAGAATAAAGGAATAATGAGATAGATAAGGTAGCGGTTCGCTGATAAGCATTCCAGGGGCTAACACAGAGTCACTGTCCGCCAAGGTGGATCCACGCTCCTCTAAACACATTCTTCCCACCTGAGAAGGCCCACCAGCAACTGCAAACAAAGGGGCCAGGATCTTGTCAGCTACATCAAGTGACAAGGAGCCAGTTTCCTCCTGGGTTCTGCCTTTCGCCATGTATCTTGCCACAAATCCAACACACTTGAAGGGTTAGTGTGTTTCTTAATTCAAATTGTAAGCATAAAACATAATTTTGATATAATTTTAAGAACTGAAAATAAAGTATTCTTCTCATCTTAGGCTTTTTTTTTCTGGCACTTCAAGATAGTTTCAAAATTGCTGTATAAAAATCTGCACCTAGACAAATATTTGTTCTTATCAAGACTATTACCTTTTAAGCAAGTGGCTTATAATATTCACCTGAATTGTACACTCACAGAAAAATATTAAATTAATGGATATACTTGAAATTGTATATACTCCCAGGGGCACTGCCTTCCAAGCATCTCTGAAGACAAATTAAAATATAAGAGGATTCCTCCTTTGTGAATTCTCTATTTAGCTCCATCTCCCATTTTTTGATTGGATTATTTGGTTTCTTGGCGTTTAGTTTCTTGAGTTCTTTGTAGATTTTAGATAATAGCCCTCTATCAGATGTGGGGTTGGTGAAGATTTTCTCCCAGTCTGTTGGTTGCCGTTTTGTTCTAATGACAGTATCCTTTGCTTTACAGAAACTTTTCAGTTTCATGAGGTCCCATTTATTGATTGTTGATCTCAGGTCCTGAGCTGTTGGTGTTCTGTTCAGGAAGTTGTCACCTGTGCCAATGAGTTCGAGGGTTTCTCCTACTTTTTCTTCTAGTATCTTTAGTGTGGCCGGCCTTATGTTAAGGTCTTTGATCCACTTGGAATTAAGTTTTGTACAAGGTGATAGGTATGGGTCTAATTTCATTCTTTTGCAAGTGGACATCCAGTTGGACCAGCACCATTTGTTGAAGATGCTGTCCTTCTTCCATTGTGCGTTTTTGGCTTCTTTGTCAACTTTGTCAAAGATTAGTTGGCCATAGGTGTGTGGATCCATGTTTGGGTCTTCAATTCGATTCCATTGATCCACTGGTCTGTTTCTATACCAGTACCATGCTGTTTTTATTACTGTTGCTCTGTAGTACAGCTTGAAATCTGGGATGGTGATACCTCCAGATGTTTTTTCATTGGCCACAATGGTATTGACCCTTGCATATGGACGTAATATTAAGATTATATTGGGCTACATAGGCATTGATCTTGGTATATTGATACATAATTAAGAGTATATTTAACCACAATTGAATAGATCTTTGTATATTGATACAAATTTAAAGATAATGCTTCCCAATGGTATCATACCTAGAGATACTTAAAAATAAAATGTGAAGCTCTGACCACTTGATACCAACCGTCTAAAACGGTCTAAGATAGTTAAAACATACTCCTAGTCATGCAAACATGTCTCTTTGTTAGCTACTATGCCAGTCTATCACAGATATTCTTTAAACTACCCAGTAATCAAGTTGCTAAGAGACAAGCAACATTTGCTTATCTAAATACAAGAGATGGTTAGGGCATCTTCAAAAACCCCTAGAGATCTGCAGAATATGGCATTCAAAGATGTTATCTTAAATCAAGATTTTTTTTTGATATCGAGACATATCAGCGCCTGACAGCACCCCCTATTCTACTCCAAGTAGAAGATAAGCATCGAAGAACCTCCACTGTAAGATGGTTGATTTAGGGGCAAGCCTTTTTCTTGGCATGAAAAAACCCCTTGCACCAACTGCAGACAGACTGCTGTCCAAAAAGGACAAAACTTGGTAGCAGGGAAGTCGACAGCCTAACTCTGCCAAGACAGGGTAGGTAAGTCCTTCATAATCCCTGCTCTATCTACAACAAATGTCTGTCAGAGAAACAGGACCCAAAGGCTGAAGATTGATGCTGGAATGTATGGAGAGAAAATGGGAACTGTCCAGGCAGTTACTGGTATGTTCTTTCTTAGTTTTGGAAGCTGCAGGCTCTGCACTTCCTATATAAGCAAATATATTTATCCCTCTCAGGTCTCTGAGGTGGTTGAAGAATAGACAGATAGAATCTTATAGTTAAATTTTGAACTGTTTAGGAATCAAGAGGGTGTTATAGATCTAAGAAGATACTCTTAAAAGTGTGTTGAAAGATAGTATGAATGTTGAGTCACATATAGACCTTTAAACTCATGGAGTTGGGTAGAAAGTAGAATGCTAAAGTCAGGGGCCAAATAGGTATAAACTGAACATTGGGAAGGTATACTGGGCCAATCTAATCTCATAAATGTGGCATAATTATATCTATTGTTTTGTATAATACTTACTATTATAAGAGAAGGAACCAGCTGTTGGACTGAAAGGGGAAACCTCTGGAGGGAAGAGGGTGGAAGGGCGGGTTGGAAAGGGGGAATAGGGAGGGGTTTGTTACTGAGATGTAACTTGAAGAAAAAAAAATAAAGTATTTATAAAAAAAAAAAATATATAAGAGGAAAAATTCTATTCTTTCTTCATTATCTCACCATATATGTGTGTGTATATATATACATATACATATATGTATTTGTTTGTTTGTTTTGTTTATTTATTTATCTGCTGACTGATCACCAAGGAAGGATGATTAGAACCTGGCCTTAGAATTTTCTGAGAGCAAATACTTTCTCATACTTTTCAAACAACTTTAATTTTCATATAGAACATTTTGTTTCTCACTATTTTTACGGCAGTTGTTTTAACATAAAAAGCAGTATTTTGTCCAAATGTTTCCATTAGCTTTTGCTAAAATGAGGAGGAGTTTTGAGATAGAAGGCAGGCCAGACTGAAACACTTTCTGGGGGAAATCTAGAGTGAAGTGGCTTTGGTAATGAACGTGCTAGAGAATAAAACCACGCACGCACATGTGTTGGAGCACCTTGGGTTGGTTTCTGTTTCTCTTCCAGAAGCTTATGCTACCTGTGATCAATGAGTCCTCAATTAAACAAAGAAGATTCGCATATGCCTGTGCATTTTGGAGCTAATGAAATTGTTTTGAACAGTTTTAATGAGAGTAAAGTTTTAGAGTTCAGAAAGGGAAATATAAGAGTTCAGCCCCATATACCTGACCTTGACTGAGGCCCTTAACATCCTGCCTGTGGCATCTCCCAACTTTGGGTAGGTAAATATACCATCCCAAAACATACCCCATAAGTAAGGTAGCATATGAACCTGCAAATGCTCGATGGAGATAAAAAGTGACTGACGCACCTTTCCCTGCAGACTAAGACGAAACATGATTCAAAACCAGCAGAAAAGAGTTGACTGAGCACTCTGAGGGAGAGAGCTCCATTTTAAATAAATGTACACCTAAACATGCTGCAGCAGAGTCTTTATCTCGCCCTCTGCCTATCAAGTGTGTCTGCCTCTCACACAGCGGGTTGCTAGTAAACACCTGATGCTGAAGGGGGGCTTTCCTCACAGGGAGCTGGGGCAACAGACGCCTTCCTCCACCCGCACACAGAATATTTTCTAAGTCAAAAAGTTCAAATCAAAGTCCAGAACAGGATCTTAGAAATTAAAAAAAAAAAAGACCTGGATAATTTTTTATTTTTATGAATAATTCTAAGCCTAAAATTCATAATTATAATTATTCACACACCAATAACTCCTTTGGGCTAATATGAAACTTGTTTTGGGTGAGGAAAACGGATATTGATTTGCAAGATTGAGAAGACAGAAACAATTTTCACGCAGGTACTAAAAACTGTTTTTTAAAAACAGTACTTAAAATCTAATCCAGTACATCCCTAACCCTTATTACTACTTTGAAAATTCTGATTATAAGCTTCTCAACTTCATTTTGCTCCACACAAATTCTCCTTTTGGTTATTAGTCACTAGTTAAACGAAGATGCTAAGGTATGCACACTAAATGCTAGGCCGTATGGTGTCCTACATGGGGTATCCAAAAGAACACAAGCCTGTCCCTGCCTAGAGAGAAAGCCCAGCCCAATTTGGAAGATGTTCATCGTGATACAAGATGTGATAGTGAAGTACAAACCGAGAGCTTTTGAATGTCAAGGCTACACTGGAAAGAATCCTTAGCTCAAGTTGGGATGAAAATAAAGCTTCCTTGAGGAAGTAAGAACACAATCGAGTCTTAATAACACTGGCCAAATGGAGGTGGGCTAGCACATTCCAAGTACAAGGGGTAAGAGACAAAAGCATGCACCCATATGTTACAAATCAGACTCCACGGACAGAAGCTTACAGCAGGCAGGAAGAAAAGCAGGGAGGTCCTGTGTGCTCCACATACAGAATCTTTATTCCTGCTTTCCCACACACCCTCTCTGATTTCAAGGAGAGGTAGGTTCAATAGTTAACCCGGAAAGGTCACTTTACCCACCTTACTCGGCCGAATTGGTCAAATTCCGGTTACCCGGGTTTGAATACTGCATCTGTTACCCTGCTCACAGAAGGACTACATAGTAACGGCATCAGTAAAGGGGGTCTTGTCACATGCCCAAGCTATTCCTCAACTCTGAGTTCCTTAAGTCCTAAAATGCTCTCCAACACCAACTCCCCCTCCCAAAATCCAAACAATCAAAGATCCTTTGGTTACTTGAAATATCATCCTGGTGGGAATATGCAGATGGGGATTAACTCCAATTTCTAAGACAAGCTATGCTTTTTCCAGATGTTGGGAGGGGCTTTCAAGAGAGAATAATACTCTGAAACAATTTCCTTCTAAAGACTCTAAAACCATAAATGGGTGTTAATGGCATTATTAGGAACTCAGTTCCAACTTGAATACATGTATTTAGAAATACATAATGTTAGGACATTAGGGAAAATGGCTTATCATTATTCAGCATTATTGGTAATACAGAAAATGGGAAACAAAATGAATAAAACTATAATACTTTTCAGCATTATGAGAAAAGAAGGGGGAGAGAGACAAAGGGTAAGATTCTAAAGATTAGGGGCAAAAACAGATTTTCAAATTTTAAAACTTACATTATTTGGAAATAAGATACCTCTTAAATAAAGAAAATACAAGATATTGCTAAAACCATCAGGCGCACTCTGGCATTTGTATATACAGGTTATCTAATCTGAAGGCGATGTGGTTTTCTTTTCCCTGGAGGATCTGAACTGTTAACATCCCATGGACTGTATCAAGTTTGCTTCACTTCTCTTGCTGACTTTTAAACAAAGAGCTGCGTCTTGAGTTTCATGACGTCCCACATGTTCCTGAGACTAATCCCCACCCATTTTTATTTACAGAGCTCAGGATGAGTTTCTATGACAATCCTGTGCCATTCTGTAAATGTTACACTCAGCATTTTCTGTTGTTTTTTTTTCTTTTTTCAAAACAATTATTTTGTTCTATGATTTATACAGAGAGAGGCACACAGGGTAGTGGTGGAAAAAACAGATTTCACTTTCAGATTAAACAACAAGCAAATAAAATAGAGAAAAACAAACCCCAGCACGTGCTATTGGGACCTCCAGATTCCTGCTGCTCTTTTGCTACTTCTTATGAGACCTGGAACCATTCTCCTATTTCTTATCACTGTCTACACACACTTCCCTGCAGATCCTCCAGCCACCCCATTACCACACTGACTCACACAGGCACAGAGCAGTGGGTGCTTTCTATCCGAATGCAACGCAATGTGCACCTGACATCTTTTGACAAAAATGAAGGCAAAGCAGTTCCAGATCCCTGGAAACTTCAAGCCCGCTTCAGTGTGGAAGCGTTGCCATTCCTGACTTTCAGAGAGAGAAAGCAAAATTAGGACTGTAGGAGGTTGCACCACTGAAGTCTGGCTGTTTCAGAAACTACCACCAACTGCCAAATGAATTCCCTACAGCTTGCTCTCCAAGGCTTCCCTTCCTTTCTGTTTCCCACTCTAGTTCTCCTGATGTTTTGTTTTCCTGTAACTCTATCTGTTTCATACCTTGTCATTACAAGGAAGGTTTCTGGTTTTTGTTTTGTTTTGTTTTGTTTTTTTTGGGAAGAAACAAAAATTCTGTGTCTCCGTGGCTTTGAGAAAACATATCGTAGTGGTGAGCTTCTAAGTAACCGAAAGCATGTGCACCACTTTCCGTGTCTGGACTTTCTGAGCATGCACACAGACATTTCTGTTGCAAACGATTCTTGAACACATAACAGAAATAGTCAAATGTTACAACCCTCAATGTGCACCAGTTATCTTATTTTTAAAAAGCAGCACAGGGCCAGTGAGATGGTTCAGCTGGTAATGTGCTCGCCAGGCAAACCCGGTGAACAGAGTCCCTTCCCTGGGACCCAATAAAGGCGGAAAGAGTGAAGTGACTTCACAAAGTTGTTCATATTCTCTATGCACCCACACACACACATGCACATGCGTGCAAATGGACACACACTCGTGCACATGCATGCACACACACGTATACACACTCAAACAGGCACACACACCGTGACACGTGCCCTCTTCCCATGTTCCCAGTCTTGCAAATATGCACACATACACACACATTTTTTTTAATTAAAAACAATTTGTAGAACAACTAGCTCTACAGCTGTTTAAAGAGTCCACACATCCTATTAATTAGAAGGACCCTAGTGTAAACTTACCAGAAGCTTTGAAATATTACTATCTGAAGAAGCTACACCTAAGACAAGTAAGTCATTGCATGGTACGTTCTTCTATCTTGGGAACCTAGTACCATGGAGAGGCTGTCAGAACTGAAAATATGTTTACTCACTCAACTGTCAGTGCCATGGTAGAATCTGTCAGGAGAGGCTGCCACACTGACCTCACTGGCCAGGATCAGCCAGAGTATCCTCAATGTGCAGCTGCCGTCTGATTCACACAGCTTCTTCCCTGGAGGCGCTCCTGCCAGAGAGGAGCTTTAGGCTACCTGCCTATAAAATAAAGTTCTGGGTCTCTGAGTTTTCTTCAACGTAAAAAAGCAAATTTAATACCAACACAGACAACATTCTGGGTGTTACTGGTCTTACTTCATTTTTTAAAGCTTCAGATAAACAATGAATTTCAAGAATATTGTGACGATTCTGGAGAACTTTTTTTTTAACCACCATAAACTCAAAGCAAGGCTTAGAATCTGATGTGTTGTGGGATATCTCAAAGATAAAAAGAAGCTAGTGAGGAACAGTCTACTAACCATCATACGTGGGCCAAGCCTCTCAACCTGCTTCCCACTACACACAGGCAATTACAAAAAACTCTTCAGTCCAAATGTAAAGGTTTATGGGGAGATCTAGTAAGATAATACATTTAAAAAATAAAAGACTAGATAAATACTGCCTTTTAGGAACACAAGCGTGGGATCTGAGAGACTTGGCTTAAATGTTAGTTCCATTATCTCCTAATCGTCTGACTTGAGTGCATTCTGCCCCTGTATCCTGAGCAAAGGCAGTCACTCACACAGTCTTCTAAGGACATCTATTCTCCAACATACAACAGGGACCATTCTCCCAAACTAGGAGAAGTCCGAAAGGAAAAAATGTAAAGACGAAGCGCACGTCAATCAAAGAAACCCATATCCACGCTGTATAAAACTTCACAAAGCCATGGTACTCAAACACACAACTCTGGCGGTCCTGTGTTTGAGTCTGTAAAGGAAAGCGCTTCTGCAAAACAAGAAGATGAGCTGAAGCTGTGCTCACTTCTAAACTGCTGGGCTCCACATTGCTGTCCAACACAGCTCTCTATCCTCCTGTCCACCTCGTGCACCAGCTGTGGAAGGACCCAGCGTCACCACTCTGTCACCCTCCACCCAGGCAACTCCCAGGTTAAACGGAAAATGAAGCGAAAGCTGGCATAGCCAGTCTCCACAGTGCAAAACTCAAAACGAATCTCTTTGAAGCATCACAAAGCTTTTTGTTTGAAACCTCTGACCTTTGTAGAGAAATCAGTCACTGTAGTTTAAAATGTAGGTGGCGAAAGTACAAAGGATAGTATTTATCCATTTTGCATGCTTTTCATCTTTTCTGAGATGAGGGACACATATCTTTAGAACAATTACTTCTTTAATTGTAACATTTCAGCCCAAAAAAGTCTCACAGAAACGTGTGTGTGTGTGTATTTTATATAACTTTATATGCAATTCAATATATCTTCTGGGCTTGGTAAGATTTTTAAAAATATTATCCTTATTACATTTTATTGAAACTCTAAAACATAAAAATTTTAAAACATCAAAAAATAGTTAATTAAAAAACTTTAAAACTTGGTAACTGTTCTCAATTTGCTATTATTGGGTGTGTAGAAGGGTGTGCATGTGAGCATGACCCAGGGGGAGCACATTGCTGTGGCACAGGTGTAGAGGTGAGAGGACAAGTTTGTGGAGTCAGCTCTCTTTCCATGCCCATGTGTGCTCTAGGGATCAAATGGAGGTCACCAGACTTTGAGCATTAAGCATCTTTACTCCCTAGGCCATCTCACCAGCCCAAAACACTACACCTCTTGATTGAGAAAGGTGACAGGAGTGATTTCCATAAGTACATTAAAAATAAATTTTAATAAAAGTCCTTGTCCCTTATTGATAGGTCATAAAAGCACCACACTGGCCGTCCTTCCCTGCACACACACATACAGCAATGTTACCTGTTGCACAGCAACATCACACAGACTCCACTGTCAGAAGTTACTAGAAACTACATTATAAAAGATAAACCTCTCTACCACTTACAAGAAGGGAATGGAGTCCAACTAAATTAATTCCCCAGTGATCTTAGGAACTCACTGATTTTACATGTAGCACACCCATGCAAAAGTCCTATCACAGTCCTACAAAGACACAAGTATTTTTCATGAAAACAAACTTTGGCCAAATTCTTACCTAGAATCATTGTTCATCCTGAACAATGGTCAAGCACTTTAGTTTTCAATAACTTAATATTACAAACATCGTTTCGAGTATGCCATTTTCCATGGACAAACTTTTAAAAACATACTAGTAAATGAAAACCAGCAACATATGGTGGACATGATTCCTAAACTGTCAGTCCCAGCTCTCAGGAGGCAGAGGAAGGCAGGTTTGAGCTCCAGGCCAGCCTGGTCTACAGAGTCAGTTCCAGAACAGCCACGGCTACACAGAGAAACCCTGTCTCAAAAAACAAATAAAGAAAAGCATCAGCATCAAAGATACCTGCAATTTTAATATTAACATGCTATTGTAACAGAATCCACACCACGGTGGTGCAACATTGAGCCGCAGAGGCAAACATGCTGACACACCGTACCTACTATGCTACAGTAAGCCTCTATGGGTCCCTAGTCCACACTCATTTAGAATGTTCCAAAATGGCACACAGAATGGCTTCAGGTCCCTTCAACTATTTGATCTTGTCTATGGCCCCCTTTTAACCTGGCTCCTTCTGTAGTTTTCATAAAAGTTGATGAGAATTTGCCAACCTAAGGTCTTCTATGTCAGCTCTTTTGAAAGTCAATAGAAGATTTGAAAGTGACAATAAGGAATCTTGTATGGACAATAATCATTTTATGTAGGAGCTCAAAATTAGATAACTAATCCCTTTAAGATTAAAATATATATAACTGCAAATGCCCCAGGCAGGAAAAAAAAAAAAAAAAGGAAACTACGCACCAACACAGAAGAGATGGCTTCAAAATTTCTAATGTTAAGATATTTGTCTCTGACTTTGAAAAAGACAGTGAATGCTGATGCTGTAATTCTCACTGACAAATACCTTTCCTACCAAATATTCCTACAAAGAACAAGCTGTACGACTCACTGCAGATACCTCCCTCAACAGCATGAGTCCAGTGTGCTGCCCCATCCTGGGCTACCAAGACTGCAAGATGGGATGAAATCATTCAGATAATAACACTGAGGCCAGCAGCCTAAAATGGCAAGTTTCACGGCATTTAAAAAAAAATATTCCCCCTCCTCTCTTTCTTGGCCTTTTAAGAGCCTAGTTCTGTAGCAGAAGCTAGTAATCCTCCTGCCTCAGCCAGCTGAATGCTGAGATAGCAGGACTGAGTTACCACACCTAGCTTAGTAATCACTTTCTTAATTTATAAACTATTTCAAGCTAGGCATGATGACACACACCTTTAATCCCAGCACTTGGGAGTCAGAGGCAGGCAAATGTCTGTGAGTTCAGCCTTGCCTCAGTAAACAAGTACCGGTCCAGTCAGGGCTATCCAGTGAGACACTGTCTCATAGGGAAAAAAGTGATATTTCTGTTTTATTTAATAAAATTTCAACTCAACAACTGATTCAAATACACCTTGGAAGAATTAATACACACAATGAGTCAATGTGCTATAAATTGGAGTGGTGGGTCTTTTTTTTATGTTAAAATTAACTTTGTGTGGCTTTTAGGTTTTGCCTTGCAATCATTAGGAATTGATCTTGGCTGGGCATAGCAGTGCATGCCTTTAATCCCCTGGTCTACAGAATGAGTTCCAGGACAGCCAAAGTTACACAGAGAAACCTTGTCTCAAAAAGTGTCCCCAAGCCGGGCGGTGGTGGCGCACGCCTTTAATCCCAGCACTTGGGAGGCAGAGGCAGGAGGATCTTTGTGAGTTCGAGGCCAGCCTGGTCTACAAAGTGAGTCCAGGACAGCCAGGGCTACACAGAGAAACCCTGTCTCGAAAAAACCAAAAAAAAAAAAAAAAAAAAAAAGTGTCCCCTGCCCTGATTAAAATAATAATGATGATGATGATGATCTTGTCTAAGTTTCAAAAATTAAAACAAGAGCAATAAAATTAATCATCTCTGTTTCATATTTCTCTATTTTAATGTAAAAACATAAATAATAAAATCCTTCTTTTGGAACATGATTTTTGCTTTCTTTTATATTATTAACATAAAACCAAAGGAAAATTTCAAAGCAAAGCAACTTTTAAATTTAAAAATTAAATCATTACAGGTTAAAAATATCATTCATTGTACATATATCAATATGTTAAAATTGCATATAAGCATATTAAAAATTGAAAGTTTAGGTAATATTTGGTTTAACAGTCAATGTCATCCCAAAGTATGTATAACTCATTGATCTAACTGATCTTTAAAGAATTACTGTGAACCTATTTCAAAATACATTTATTCACTTCATCATTCTAAAAACAAGAATAAATAATTCATCCCAGATTTCTGACTCTAACACTGACAAGAGATGATTTCTCTCCTAAGTCAATTTAGCTTCTTCTATGGCAAAGACTTAAACTGCTGAAGAAAACATCTCCGTGGAAATAACCAGATTTTGACAGATTAGTTCCCCTTTGCTTCTAGGGAGGTGTGTGGCACCGTTTAAATGGAGTTTCAGTTACCAAGACACAGTTGTTAAGATGGATTTAAGGTGGGTTTAGATGTTTTTAAAGCAAATGGTTTGGAATCAAAAGACCTGCCTGGATGGCAGTCAGTCTGGGCATGTAATGATCCTTCCAAGTTCCCTTATTTACGGTACTAATGTGAGGAAAAAGTTAAAGCTGGAAAGGAGGCGGGAAGGGAAAGAAAAAAAAAGAAAGAGTATAGGGAGTAGTCTTCAGGTATGCTGCTAGCCTAGCAATGTGGGGATGCCCAGCACTGGAGAAACAAATGAAGCTAGAAAAAGCAAGCCAAGTATAAGGGAGCTCAGATTAGTGCCAGCTGCATCTCAGACATGCTAAGTCGTCCCCTTCCTTCCTGCTCCATAGCTCTTCTCTCAGTTGCTGTGGGTTGCAAATATCTACCACCAGGTTAAGAGTTTGAAAGACACAGAAAGATGTAAAAGTCAACTTAAGTTTCCCAAAGATGTTAAAGTAATTCTACTTCAGTTCATAGTCAATGTGACCATCCTACGCAGCTCCAAGAAGTCCAAGTGCAAAAGTACATAGATCTGAAGGGCTTCTTTCTGTTTTGTCACAGGTAGCTTGATTTACAAAGAGAACAGCAAACATGTCTTCTGCTGTAGAGTTGCTGCCCTCACCAATTGCTGGACTTTTCATTCTTTGCCTCCAAAACCATGTTTATTTAACTACAACAGTGATGGGGGGGGGACTAATTCCATTAGCTACAATATTGCAGCACCATAACAAAAAACATATGTTTTCCAACATGGGGCCTGGGGAATAAACGGGAAAAAGTCATATCTATTTAAGTAGAAGTGAGAAATTCCTGTCGAGCTTAGAGACATCATAGCCTGGATCTTTAATGTGTGGGCTACCATTATGTCAGAGAGAGAGAGAGCCTGAAAGTGGGCAGGGAGCTACATGATGCAAATCAATAGAAACCAGAAGAGTCCACAGTACCACACTGTGTGAATCCTAGAGTCTCTAACTGAGAGCCTGAAGTCCAAAAGAAGTCTTTACAAAACATTTCTAAAGTTTCAAACTGAACCTTCTGAAGCTCCAAGTAGCAACTTTGTCTCACACTAATTATACAAAAGAAGGTGGTACTATTCGGTATGAACTTTTTCATGTGACATCCTCTTGACTCAGATTCTTTACAGTTGCTGCTTAGGCCAAAACTCCTTCAGAGCAGGTCCATTTGCAATTAAGTCTATGGTTTTCCATTTCCCTTAACAATGCATGCCTGTTTGTTCACACTTTTCCTCCTCCACCTGGCTTCCTTCTCTTCTCCATACCACAAGGGTTTACAACTTATAATATTTTTAAAAGCTAGCACTCACCTCTCAGTAATCATAAAGAAATTACTGAAGGAATGGTACGAAACCAGAGGTTAGCACATTTGTTAAACTAAATATGCATTTTTTTTCTTCTCTTGTAATCCTCAGTATTGTTTCAATAATCTATATTGACATTTAGGAGCAATTGCTTCTGTGAGAGATTTAAAAAGCCGCCAGGCTGTTCTGCATCCTCTGGAAGCAGCTCCAGGTCCTAACCCAGTCCTACTGTGTACAGCACTGACCACAACAGAAGCTGTGGTTTCTCCCACACTAGCCTTAAATAGGTTTAAATTAATGCTATTCATCACAGGGTGGGAAGGAAGACAGGCAAACCATGCCAATAGCATTGGGAAATTTTCTAACCAACACAGTCAAACCTCTTAGCCATAAACAAACTGACCTCTACTCAAACAGTTCCTCTCAACCAACTTTTGCTCTGTGCCCCCGTGAGATCTCTGCCTTTAAACTTCCACCTTTTTCGCTATGTTCTAAGCATAGGATTTTGTTACTGCAATCAAGGGAAAGGATATTGTTACTATCCTCAAGATACTGTACAACACACTTAAAGCTCTGAAAGTCATATTTAATCTCAAGTTTGTTGGTTGCTAGAATCATCTTTATGGATTTAAGAGATGAACTGTATGTATGTATCAATAATTTATAATATATTAATAAAAGAAAAATTCTATCATGAATTTGACTTAGGTCAGGATTGGAATTTGGAATACAGAATAGGTCTCTCTTAATTTTTAAGTAACACCATGCATTAGTCTTATTCCTTCATTTTCCAAACATACTTTATCACTACAAAGCTAGGGAGTTGAGCTGCAGAAGTTTAATTATATATGTACATCCCTAGCCTTGAATATAAACACATATACACATTACATATACACATATACTTGCCAGAAGAATATGTTGAATATATGTTAGAAATGCAAAACTCCATCTAAAAAATGTGCTAGGTCACCTAAAAATTAGTACACTGTAAAAATTAATTTGACATAGAAATTTAAAATATAACAAAATAATGACTCATTTTTAATGTTTAACATTATTTTATTTGCACTGTAGCCTTATGTGTAGTTATTCCACATTTACAATAGTATCTTTCCAATACTACTGAAATCATTGCTACTGCTCAAGCAGCGCTCTGTGCAGCCTGGGTGCACACACACACACACACACACACACACACACACACACACACAGGCACTCCCCATCTTACACCTGCTCTGAAGCAGTAGGAAGTGAATTCTCAATCTGTCAACATGACCATCTGGTCTATCTGCATATCATGGCTTTCTCTAGTACTATATGAAGGAATGGCAGTCGTCACGAGGCCAAAATAAAACTAATGTGCACCTGAATGGGAATGGCTCCTCTTTTGGCCAAAGTGGAGACACGTGACTCATCACAGGCAAACTAGCATTCTGAATTACAATGAGTGGTCTTGAAAGCATAACCAAAGGAACAGTTTGGTACAGGCCGTGTGGTAGGGAGTTACAGGATGGGTATCAAGCTGCTGGGATACTGGAACAACTCTTCCTGGGAGGGCAGAGGCCAACCAGTAGCCACTGTGCTGAAAGGTCCCTCTGCACAAGCGTTCACTTTCCAGCTTGCACTGCCATTGGGACAACATCAGTTCCTTTGTCACTGGCTAATTAGCAGTTGCAGCAGTTTGCTGACAATTTTGGTCACTTAATCTTTCCAAGTGGATTTTTAAGACCACTAAAAAATACTTGCAATCTTAGAAAACTCCTCACCTTTAAAAAATGACAATGGCTTAGTGTGCTTCAGCTTTGGGCCCATTGCCACCTGCAAATTAGCAAGGGCCTCTGTTGAATTAAACATAATTCCGTTTGTTTAATTTTTACATTTTAAGTGTCACCACATGTAAAGACTATCTCAGAGCTGCTGCTCTACCCCACATCAGGTAGTATCAAAGACAAACAGTGACTATGATTTTATGTCACATAAAATGACCAGGAAATAAGTCCTTTTTAAAAGTCCAATTTCTAAGCAAACTTTAACTAATTTAACAGAAATCCTAGAATCTGATTACATTTTCAGAGTTATACAGGAGCAGTAGAAAGAAAGAAAGAAAGAAAGAAAGAAAGAAAGAAAGAAAGAAAGA
>CAJQZJ010032273.1:8288539-8309987 GCA_907164525.1 Lophiomys imhausi | reverse complement strand
AGAAAGAAAGAAAGAAAGAAAGAAAGAAAGAAAGAAAGAAAGAAAGAAAGAAAGAACTCTCCAGAAAGTTCTCGGTTGAGTGCCTACTAATGAACAAAGGTTAACTTTATCTAAAAGGTCAAATGCCTGGTGGCTAGGGTTATGACCTTAACAACTTAAATTGTGACCTTGCCACGTGCCGGGTATATTGTAGATTCTGATACAGATCATCTGGTAAAGGCTGGTCATAAATTAGCTTTGCTGTTAACATGCCCACAAAGAAAACCATTTGCCATGATACCATAATACCACCAAGTCGTCATATGATACACAGGAAAGACAATGCAAATAGAGACCTAATTAAAGACATAAAATGGTTTTGTTAGTTCTCAGGCTTATGGAATCACTTGATTTCACTACACTTCTTACTGCTTGTTTGCCACAAAATTCACACAGTTCTAATACCACGAGATTTAGGGGTGTAGTCAAAGTATTGGCTTTTTTCATCTCTAAGCCTTAGGGGGGGGGAATCACCTCTGATTTTAACAAATATTTGATTATGCATTTGCTTCCAGTATTCACATTTTAATGTTTTGACAAAAAAAAAAAAAGCAGCCAGGGCATGAAGTAATAATCAATGTACATATTTTAAAGGGGGGGGGATCTCAATTTGGTGGCTATATAGAGGAGAAGGGGCATTCTGGAGGACAAGAAGTACATTTTCAAAGAAATAAGGAAATACAGTACAGGTGCAAAGACCACAATGGTTTTGGCATGGGTTGGGAGGCACGCTTCAGTCTCTGTTTCTTGCCAATATTGGCAAGTTCTCAGAACTTTTAAGGAGGTAAAAACATTGTTTAGTGTTTACAAATCTTCAACATTATAACAGATGTTTGTCAAATCGTACATAGGTTGACCGATCTACCTCATATTGGCATTAGCAGGTTCTCTTTCATAAATATGAGGTCTCAAAATATCTTAAGTCAAATTTGAGATATTTTCTTGTTAAAGGCCTTTACTTTTTTTCTTTTTGCAAGCTCCCTGTTGCGGGCAAACAGGCAGCCATTGGTGTGGTGCTCAGGAAAGCAATGGCCAGGCATTTGGCTGGTATTCCGGCCTGAGGAGGGATTCTGGGATACATGAGGAACACCAAACCGAAGGTAGTCTGATCCATGTGGTTGTCAATAAATCTTTCATAAACTGTAAGAATGCGAACCTTCCTCAGCAACCTCCCAAGTGTCACTAGAGCAGCATCATTCCTTCAGGCATTGTACCAACCAAGCAACTGTGTTAGCTTAAGGACAGGAAGTAACTGCACAGTAATAACCCACCAACAGTGAAAGGTGAACCAGAGAATGGGAAGAGTCAGACAGTTAAATGCCTTTCGATGTAGTTTCCCTGAGGTTCTCAGAGAAATGCTTAATTATAAAAGCTCATAATGGGTCTTGTTCAAACTGACAGAAACTCCACGGCCATTTCAATTTTGGTTCTTTCTTAGGAAGCACACTCTCATGATGCACTAATTTTTGGAATTCTCAAGTTTCTACGTTTCCCAATAGAACCTTCACTTTCATTAATAAATTCTTTTCCTAAACATCTAAAGATAAACACACAATGTAAAGAGAATGCTAAGAAAGCAGTTGGAATGTCCATAACTGTTTTGCACCCTCAGGCACTTAACACATACAAATAATGAAGGGGAAAAAAAAAACCCTTTAACTTTGTTTTTACTATAGACAAGAAAAATGAGCAGCAAGGTTAAGGGGGTTAAGGAAAGGCCACTTGTCCCTGTTTAGAACTTCTGCTGCTTAGAACTAGCTAAAGCAACAGGCAGGCCTAATAATCAAGTATACATTTTCAAAAGTCCAAACATTTGAAACGTTTTCAGAGCATGGCCTCTGAAATACACATCTATCCCCTGCTAACACAACACACACGATGGTGTGATATGCTTGCAAAGTCAGTTTCTCCAGTTTCTTAAGTAAGGACAGATGGGTAACAAAAGTTCTCTTTCTAAATCATATATTAAGGGAAAAAAACAGAGAGTGGAATGGTAGCTGATTTGTTTGAAAGTTAAGATTTTTCAGATTTTAAAAATATTTTGCAAAATACTGCTCACTTTGCAGTAGTGTCTTTTCTCTTCATTGTGGGCAAAACAAAAAAAGTATGTGTGTGTACATGAGAGAGACAAGAGAGAGAAGAGACAGACAGAGAGAGAGAGAGACATACGCAGACAGACAGGGATACACAGAGAGAGACAGAGGCAGAAACAGAGACAGAGAGACAAAGAGCACTTCAAAACAAGTCACTGGTAGGATTCCACCACTTTCTTTCTCCCATCTGGCTTAGGTAACTGCCATGAAGGCAATCTAGCAAGACTGATATGTACATATAAAAAGTCAACAAATTACACAAGACCTGAGCTTTCACGGAACACAATGAGCCTTTGTCTAAAACACGACGGAAAGAACAGACTGAAGCTGAGCTATCTCACCCAGCCCTCAACAGTTGATTCCTGAATGCTCTTCCAAATTCTCAAGCATGGTCCGGAAAAGATGTGTCTCAAAATCAATAGTGAATCTCATACAAATCAAAATAGGTCAATGGATCAATTACCAATAGCAATCTCTCAATGCCTTCAGACAGACTATGCAAGCTGGTCACATTTAATATTAACCCCTCTGTCACCTGCTTAAAATGTAGTTGGTTTCCTTCAGACATTTGAAATGCCACTGAGAATTCCCACATACGAAGTTGCTAAGCTTGTATATTAATGTGATTATCTTTCTTTCATAAGTGACCAGCATTTTGATAGTAACCTTACCTCCAACTTCTTAATTGGTAGGGGGTGCAAGAGGCCTCAAAAGGTTAAAAATAATCCCAACTGAAAAGCAGCTAACAACAAACCAAACGTATTTTAACAATCCAGCTTCAAATGTATTCTTTATTACTAGGATCGTCATGAGCCTTCTCTTACCATGAGTTGAAAAAAAAAAAATGTGACCACATCTTTTCACCCGTTGAATTAACAAGACCTCTGACAACACCACTTACCACATGTGACCCAAGTGGGAATTCTCTGAGAGCTTTGCTTTTATACCCGAATGAGGGTGGCACCTCAGGCAGGGGCAGCAAGGCTGTTCAGGCTGTTTTGATTCTGGTTTACCTCTGAAACCTCACTGGCCCAATGCCCTAGGTTTGTGCTATGGGGAGGTCAAGCATGGTTCAGCATTCACAAAGGCCATCAGAAGAGACATGCACAAGAAAGCAGAAGGAGTTCTTCCTGTTGCACTTACCTGCTGCATGCACAAAGTATGCCAAATACAAATCGAGTTCCTTAACAGAAACCCCTATGTGATGGGGCTGGACACAGAGCCCTGGATTAGAGCATTGTGGGGACTTCACAAGGCGCTCGCCATCAGTACTTTCCAGCGGAATGCCTTTGAACAAGATCACCATGACAAGGTCCAACCTCCATACTTTATCTGCCTGGCGGAGGCAGTCAATTCTCCGCATCTTGCCTTTCTGGTCTGGGTTGGAAAGAACACAGCATGGAGGTTTTTTCCCTGTAACTGTAAGAACAAAATCCTCTCGGTACTCAGGCCGGATATCTTTCCGTAACTTGGCCAGAAGCCGGGAAGCCCACTTCTGCTTGACCTCAGGCTTCTCACTGAGCAGCTCGTCCTTCACCGCCCTCTCCTCTTCTTTGGACATGCGCTTCTCATGCTTTTTGAAGTATTTTCGCTTTCGGGCCTGCAGGTTGAACCATGTGTAGGCGAAGGCGCGGACGTGGGGCAGAAGTGCTTCGATGAAAGGATGAAACTCATCCTAGGAAAAGGAATAAAAACAAAATTACGAATATGACCAACACAAAAGAAGACAACTTGCCTCTAGGAGCTGCCATAAAGAGATCCCGCAGTTCACATGAAACGTGGTCCAAGTACTACATTACCTTTAAAATCAAACATAAAATCCCTAAGAGCAACCAAGGGGAAGAGGATACACTCTGGTACCATTGCTTATGATCTGAAAGGAGAAAGTTGTTAAGAATTTTTAAACATTCTGGCACATTCTCTTGTGCGGCCTACTTTCCCAAATCCTTTACATAGCCAGTGCACCCTATCTAAACAATTATAGCAGTATACACTTTTAACCCTAGTTTAAGGGTTATCTAATAAATATCTAATTTTGTCCCAGTCTTGGCCTTACCATTTAATGCATCAAGTGCCTGGCCACCAGACTGGCAAATCCTAAACGCTCAGGTGCCAATCAATATGTATGGAAGTCTAGGAGCAAGACCCATCTCTACCGTCAATACAAACAAAGGATTTCCCTCTGAAGAGTCCAGGTAGACTCTGATCTGCCTCTCATGTATTTTGGTAATATCTTAGTCACTCTTCTAAATATTATAGTTATAGAAAATTTACCAAAAAAATTTTTTTAGAAAAAAAAACTGTCAGGTCTTTACAGAAAAGAAGGGAAGATTTGGTATCCATTCAGCTAAAATAAAAAATCTATGACCAAGAAAGCATTATTGAACTATGGGAAGAGAACAAAAAGGGGGGGGGGGCACCAAACAAAGCAAAGCTCCATGTCCGAGAGTAAACAGAGTATGCACCGTGGCAGCACTCTTGTAACTGAACACATTTAGTGTGCTGATAGGGCTGTGGAACGCCCTCAGAAGCAACCAGCCCTATAAAAGGCATCATCTCATTTTTAAAAATAATATTTCAGCTTTCTCCCATCAGCAAACAGGAGACTCGGGAAAAACCTTCACAGATCTCCTTAAAAGAAAGATAATTTGAAGAGAAAATTGAATTTAATGCATCTGAATGTTGCTACCTGGTTTACTTACAAATATATGACTTTTATGTTGATATTGATTGAAAATTTTAAATATAAAAATTGAAAGAGTTAAACAGTAATGTTCATAAATGCTCAGAGAGAACAGCCAACTCTTGATTAACTAGACCACACCAATTCTATATAACGGCTTTCTGCCACAAATGCTCCTCAAGATAAATTATTTACTTTAAAATAAATGAAGATAAGAAAATTAGAGGAACATTTGGTGACTTCTTAGGAAGAGTTAGAGAGGACAGATATAAAATATATTCTTTTTTATGTTTGCTATAGCAATCTAAATATATACATTTTGAGGTACAAGAAACTGTAATACCAAAAACAGCATTAAAATTATTAAAAATTTTAAACATTCAAATGTAAACTGAAGGTAATATATTTTAATAGTCAAATCTATTAACTTTTTACAAATTTTAATCAATCGTGTAAATATTACATATAGTAGGGTTCTTTAAGGTAAGTATATAATAATATAATGCATATTTAATTGTTACAATAATTGGCCTTTTCCCTCTTTCTGCACAAATTTTAGGCTCCATGGCTCAAGTTCAGTTTTGAAACTTACTCTTTTTCAGAAAAAGAATCAAGAAAAGAAGTAGTGAGCTTTGGTTAACATGTGTGCATTCTTCAAGTGGGGGAAAAGGAGTAAAATACAAGAATTATATTATTCTTTACCATAAACCATTAGCATTTTAAAACTGTGTGATGTTTGAGAATCTTTATCCTTTTGGAAGAAAAACACAGGGGGCAAGTCACTGTTTATCCGCTAAGGTACATGCCAAACCACAAAGCATTTAAACGTTACTAAATTCTGAGCTCATCCTTGAAATGTTCTGAAATACATAAATTTTATGTGTTTCATATTGACTGACATCCAGATGTATACAGAATATACTAGAAATCAAGACTCAGAGCCATTACGGAAAAAATCTCTGAAGTTGACCTTAAAGTACACAGTGAGCCGAAAGGAGGCTTTCATTTTAAAGACTTAACTTCATTTTATAATGCAAATAGCTCCAAAACATACCATATCTGTGCTAAGACATTACCTTATTAATGATAATAAAGATGTTGAATAAACATTCTAATGTGGTTATGTTATATACCCAAAGATACTCCCAAAACACTTCTTAAAAACTGCAAATTGCATCAGTTCACGCTCAGAGACATTCACCTGCCAACCAAAAGGCCACAATATCTTTCCATTAAAAAAAAAAAATTAGAAAATAACTTCAACTAGTCATCATGGACAATCTAATCCCCAGTTTTGCACCAGAAGTATTTAAAATACATTATTCCCAAAAGGTTTCTAGAATGTGAATAAAAATACACAATATTTTATATAACTCTGCTCACATGTCAATTATTCTTAGTCAACTTACTTATTGATAGAAATGTCCCCCAGAACATCCAAACTTTTAAAAAAGAAAAAAATTTACAAGGAATGTCCAAGGAAAACATAAATGGGTGGAGGGTGAATATGTCCTCATAAGTCATGTTGCTGAACAAAACACCATAAACTGCAATATTTCAAAAATATTCAAGGGAAAACAAGTAATATTTTACATACATAGTTGGCGAGAATGTTACAGCGCACCAATAAAAATAAACCTGTGGACCTGCTTCAAAGCCCCATTACTTTGAATCAGCATCTAAAATGTGGATCTGTCTGAAAGCAGGCCAACTTTAAGACCACAGACCAGTGGTAGTGCTGGAAACAACTTTTCTGTCTTTTTCAAAAGGTTTACTCATAAATTTCTGCTGAACTGTCAGTATTTAGGCAGGTACATGAGTTGGTTGTAATATGCCCATCCTCAGTCAAAAGAAGAGGCCCAGCATTCTCAAGGTAAAGCCCCTTAAAGTGCACACAAGCAAACTGAGACTACTCTTTCAGTTGGAGTACATTTATCACCATGCTTACTGGATCTTTTTATTTTTTAAATGAGCAGTAAACGATCCAAGGTTTTCTTTCTGAAACTGGCTCTAAAGTATTATAAATATTCCAGAAAGTTAAATAAATTGTAAATCAGCTTTTAAAGACCCTCTCATAAAACAAATGAGCCTTTATTCCCTGTTTATTGTACATTTTCTTCACAAATTGCTACACCAAATAAGCGTTTCTCTTAGTGGTGTGAGGGCCTAGAGAATGCATCAATCAATGCTGCCAAGTGCGTAGGAGGAGGAAAGGGGAAGAAGAAAAAAAACTTTCTTAACGTGACAATAACTCCAGAGAAGCCAACTTTGTTAAATACCTGCCTGTGCCCGGGGCCTGCATGGATACACAGGTATGCTCCTGAGATATGCAACCCCAGACCAGAACTTTATCTCTTTAATCTCACTCGAGAAGTCACCGCTGTGTCCATAAGGGTCTTTCTCGCTATTGCAACATGCTGGTATTATCTACAAGTTCTATGTGTTGCAAACTTTTGCCAGCTAGAATTTCAGCCTTCGAATCTCAGCACTTTCACTGCAGACTATAATTCATTCAAATTATCTTACACTTTGCATCTTATCCATATGCAATTGTGAACCTTGCCAGAAGTGCTTGGAGAAGTTTCATTCCATACTTCCACAAGTTACTAAAATAGTAACTTTGCAGGGGGAGTTACAATAACTAAAACAACTGTTATCCATTATTAATGTGAGGCCTAAATCCCAAACAGACCATCTCCACATAAAAGATGCATTTAAGAGTCTTCTGAGATCAAATAGCCAGTGTTATTACTGTTAGATACTGCAGTAAGAAGGGAAGTCATGTGGGAAATAAATTCAGAATCTAAAGGGGAGAGGGAAAGCTACTGATACTTTCAGCCTTCCAAAGTATTCCCGGTAAACCGTTAGCTCCAGCTCATTGAAGGCACGGTGGTAGCAGGGTTTTGAGGGAGTCATGAATAAACCTTGTGCTTGAAGCAAATAACTTCATATAGGTGAATACTGGTCAGGGTGGAATGTTTTAAAGCCGTATAAAGACTCGTGTTTAAAGAGAAAAATTAGTGCAAATCACTCTGACTTTTTATGCCTTTTAGCCAGAGAAAATAAATAATATATTCACACTGGCCAGACCCGGAGCCGCAAAATAGCAGTGTTTCCTTGCGGTTGGTGCAGACCAGACCGGGAGGGATGGGTTGAGAGGCTCGGGCAGGAGGAGCAGAGGTACCGCAGGCCCCACGCTGCCAGTGGGGCTGCACGGAAAGTTGCAGGGATCTGCTCGCTGAGCCACCGGGGCTGTGCACTGGAGACAGCAGCCGGGCAGCCGACTGCGGCTCCGGCCGCCGCTCGACCTCGGGCCGGATTCCCACTCTGCCCGCAGCGGCCCAACCCGGCCCGACCCGCGGCCTCGGCAGCTCTATGGCCTGCGCGGCGTGGGCACGCCCGACCCCGAAACTTTCGCCGGGGGCCGCGGGCGAGAGGCGAGGACCCAAGGTCCTGGGCCGGCGCGGGGCGTGCGTCCACGCAGCCCACCGGCGAGGGCTCGCGCCGCCCGCCACGTCCGAGGGGCGCTGCCCGGCACGGCCCTGCCAGGCCGGCCGGCAAGCTGGCACAAAACAAAAGTAAGAGTTCGGGGCGTCGGCGGGGGGTGGGGGGCGGGCGGCGGCGCGGGAGGGCGCCGGCAGACAGGGCGCCCCGGTGCAGCCGGCGCGCGGGGCTTGCGGGGTTCCGCCGCCCCTCCCCGGAGCGGAGGAACCGCGGGCACCGCGCTCCGCGCCGCAAGACGCCGAGTCCAGATTGCAGCGTGTCAGAAGAGGCTGCAGCCGCGGACACACGTGCGCCCGGGGCGCCCGGCAGCCCCGGCGCCCCGCAGTCCGGCTCCCCCGATATTAATTAACGCATTAATAAGAAGGGCGCCATTAGCCATGTGCCCACACAAATGGCCGAGCAGGAGGAATGCACCCGCATGGAAACAAAGTTACTTTCTTAAAGCCGCGGCCCCCCCACGCCCACGCGCGCCCCCACGCCCACGCGCGCACACACAGAAACACGCGCAGACACGGCGGGAGCCGAGGCACCCCGGCCGCCCCGCGGCCCCGCAGCTGCTTACCTGAGTGAGACAGAGCGGAGAGTACATAACTGCCGGGCGGCGGGGGGTGCGTGCACGTCTGTGTGCGGGCTGGAGGTGTGCGTGAGTGTGGGTGCGAGAGGGAGAGAGAGGAGGAGAGAGCCGGGAGAAGGTGGGGGGGAGGAAAAAAAATCAAGCCTGCTTCTTGCGTTCACATTTCCAACTCGGCTCAACTGCAGCAGCCAGCGCTCTTGCCGCTCCACGCGCTGAACTTTAACCCCGCCTAGAGTTTCCCTACACTCCACTAACACCGTCTACTGTATGCGGGCGTTAAAGGCATAGCGCACCCTTTCCCGCTCCCGCGCCGGCCGGGTGCCCGCGAGCTGCCCGCGCGCCCGCCCGCGCCGCGTTCTGCACCGCACCGCACGGCCGCCGCCCGCTCGCGCCGCCGCGGGGGGGAGGGAAGGGGGGGTTGGGGGGGGTGGGGGGGGAGCCGGGTGGGGGAGGGGCGGCTGCGGCGCTGACACCGGTCCCCAGCCTGCGCGGCCGCCCGCCCGCCCGCCCGCCGCTCGCTCCGCGCTCAGTGCCTCCCGCGGCCCCCGCCCCCGCCCCCGCCCCGCTCGGCGCGGTCCCGGGAACGCGGCGCGGAGCGGTTTTCGGCGTGTCCTCCGGGCGGCTATAGGCTGCCACAGGATGTGCTTAAGCAAACAAAACTACTTTTCCTCCTCCCCATCCCCCCCAACCCGCGCCGCAGTCCTCCGCGGACGCCGGTGGAGGGTTGGGGCAACTTTGCCGGGGCGCCCCGCGCCCAATGGGCCGCTGGCTGTGCTCCCTAGTAGCCCCAGAGAAGGGCGTGCGGTATATTTGCATGTATGCAAATTTCTTACAAAAGTCAGACCTTCTAGGTTACTTTTCCCCCCTTCCTCTGAAATGCGGTAAAGCTCAAAGCATTTTAATCTCTCCAGCGAAGCTTTCTGTGGGAATAGCGTCTTCGGCGGAGGTAATTATGCACAAAAGCCTACTAACTTTGTGCAGCTACGGCCCGATAGCAGTAAGAACCCGGGTACTGGGGAATAGTAAGATCACCCCAAAGATTACCCAGATTGTGGGGGAGGAGGATCTGGAGAAAGGAAGGCGGAGAGTCAAGAGCGACTGCTCTTCTCTCCCAGAACTCGGGAGCTGGTGGGTTTGAACACAAACACCCAAAAAAGTTCTGTCACGTCAGAAACAACTGGTTTAGCTGGGATATCTTTCTGTATTCTGAGAAAGAAAACGGTGAAAGGGTTGTCCCCTTAGGAAAGGGATATATTTGTATCCCCAAATGGGAGCCTAGAACTAGACATGGGCTAACGTCTGAGTTCTAGTTCCCAAGAACACTAGGGGGAAAAAAAGAACACTCTAGAAGGGTGAGTTTTGTGGATCCCCACTTTTCCCCTCCCCCAGGTAATAGTTCTCAAAATGGAAAAGAGCTTCCTGCAATTATTTTAGGTTTGCTAAAGTATTGTTTTGGCAGGGGTGGGGGGGGGCGGTTTTAGGGTTTGGCACATTGCCAACAAGCCTGCTCTTCCAGCTTTCTTTTTCTTCTTTTTCAAAACTTAATCTTTTCTCTCTAGAGTCTCTTTTCTCCTGGGGAGGGGGAGTATACCTGTCTCCTCCAAAGTCTCATTTTCTCCTCTCCTTCTTGAAGTTTTGCAGCCTTCTGTATTTACCAACCCTTCTCAAAAATCCCCAGATTCCGACACTGGCACACGGGGCAGGAATCTGCTTTCTGGTGGAGGTGATAGGGCTACAGTCTGCAGGCATGGCCACCGGACAGAAGAGAGTGACTGATGGAGTATGGGCATTTTTCTTTCAGATTCCCCCCCCCCCCCTTTGGAAAGGGAAAGAATGCAACTAGAGAAGGCCAAGTAAAATGTTCTGAATCAGTCGGCATCTTTAAAGTTTTGTTTGTTCTTTAGTCCGTTTAGGGCTAATGCTCAAGAATCCATTCTTTTCCACCACCCCCTGCTTTTGAAAGTTCTTGGAAACCTGTCCGATTACTTATTAAGGATTGAAGAAAAGTAATAACTTCAACCTCTAGTTAGGACGTCCATTTCCCCCAAACTAAGAAAGTAACTGCCTTTCCTTGGTTCTTCGTGGCTTTCAGTAAGGAAGAAATGTCCTCCAAGCTAAGAGGCGTTAGAGAAACATTCCTGGCCAAGAAACCCTTTGCTAGGATCTATAACTTCAAGACTCTCCAAGTTTCCTCGACAGAAGTTTCTGGCTGAGGGATCCAACATGTAACTGAGGCACAGTGACAAGTTGTTGTCCGGCGTGTGTGCTCTGGGGAAACTCTCTTCCAAAGTGTGTTTGTTTGTTTGTTTGTTTTTATAGAAGGATAAACTTCACATCTGCTCTTTTTAAAACAGCAAAGATTCTTACTTTTGATTCTCAAGGAGAATTTTTTAAAAATATCTGGCTGTCATCGTGCCTTTTTTTTTTTTGAATAGGGGAAAGTAATTGAATGCTGCTATTTCCACTTTAGAAACTTCTTTTGTTGCAACAGTGGATGTGCCCGCGATTTCCAGCATTCTGCGGTTAGCAATATTATCTTAAGTAACTTTTGGCGCCCTTCGTAAGACTTTTGGATATGGGACGATTGTTTGCGCCCTCTAGGCAAGGGCTGGATCCAAGTTCAGCACCAAAGCCCTCCACATCCGCTCCTGCTTTCTCTCCTATCTGTGCCAGCTCCCGCTCCCTCCCCCGCTCCGGAGGAGGGTGGAAGGCGGGGGGGGGGGGGGAACACACTACAAAGCCCAGTTCCAACTACAGCCTTTGCGAACTAGACTGAGAAAAATACCGTAGAAGAGTTACAGTTACAGAATGGCTTCTGGTAACTTTCTCTCCAACAGGCATAAATTTAAACACACAAAGAAACAGATGTTCCTCAGAGGACAGACACGGGGTAAAAAACATTCCTAACTTTCTCCTCTGTTCTAGGTTGCAAAAGTAAATCCTTTGAGTTCACAAAGATAGTAAGGGAGGAGAGGAAGGAAGGACAGGGGAAGAGGGGGGGGGGGGGGGGGGGGCAAAGAGAAGGGAGAAGAGAGTGTAGGAAACACAGGTGATATATGAAAACTAGTTTATTGCAATCATATAAATGACCTATTGTTAGGAAGGGTAAACCCCTTATTGGAAACAGTACTCCAGTCGTTTGTTTTTCTAGTGGTAGAAGGCTGCCTTGACACCGATTGTCTTTACAAAAAGGAGGTTCCTGTCATGCTCTTTGCTATCCATATACTCCCTGGCACTGAGCCCAGCCTTGCATTTACTGTTTTATTTGCAGAAACGTTACCTTGCCAGCTTTAGTGAAATCCTCTTAGATATATAAATTACGTCAATAAAGTTTCACTTCTACATATATCTGAAATACCTCTCATTTCTTGTCTACTTAGTTGGGAAATTGTATTAATATGATTTAGATTGTAATGTCCAAAGTAGTAAGAATGGGACTAGGATTCCTAAGTGACAATACCATTTGCTCCATATTATTACCAAGACTAACTCTATAAACTAGCATTTTCCAGCATTTTCTTCACCAGTCTTTTTTTTTTTACTTGCAATCACTTGTATGCAGACTTTTCTTACTTGCATATAATCCCAAACTGAATCATGTTGCTGAATTGAGCATACAAGTGAATTGTCACATCAACTTTATAACAAGGTTTGTCTAGAAGGCCCAAAGCCTCAGGAAATAGTTGGATGAGAATTAAATCCACATTAAAAAAAAAAAAAGAAGAATCTGCATTAATGTTCCATTCATTGCCTACAGAATTAGGAGGTGGTTGATATATTTGAACCAGAGGCTGCAAGTTACATCAAGACAAACTAAGGCAGTTGGTTTCCACAAAGTAGATGTCAAGGAGGTGAACAGAGGCTAGACTCCAACCAACAGGAGTCTGTTATGTTCTACCCATGCACCCTCCAGGAGGGTTGTTGTGGTAACATCAAGAAATGTGAACCTGAAGGCTCTTAATATGCTCTTTGCTACTGACCATAATCTGAAACAGTAGAATTCAAGAAAATTCATCCCCTCCCTCCTTTTTTTCAAGCCTATAGCACAGCTGTCCACCTACCTAGGACTCATTCTCTTTCTTTGGTATGTCAAAGGTGTTAAAAGAACCATTGAGAAGCTTTAAAACACTCAGTACAGTCCCCCAATTGATGCATATTTCACAGAGAAGTTAAACCTCTCCTTCTACAAGTTACCAACTTCCCTGGTTATTAAAAACAACTAATGCAAGGTTAAATATTGCTCTAACAGAATTTTCCAAAAGAGCAAAATTAAAAAGCCCACAGGTTTCATGCAAGCCACCCCCATAGCTTTTCTCTCCTTTAAGCTCAAAAGAAAAAAAAAAAAAAAACTCTTTCCTATTGTGATTGCTAAATCCGGAAGCGCTGGTATCTTTGACAGCTTCAACTACACACCATCCCCTTTAGAACTGCAGAGAACTTCAGATCTCCTTTGCTCCGCCCCCTACGGCTATTAAGAACCATTGTATACCGAAGCTTTCTCATGATTGGATAAAGCTTCTGTCTATCTCCCATGTTGTCCCATTGATTAGAGGATCGAATAGTCAATTATTCTCGGGTCCAGACATTTCTTTTCGGGTTAGGTTGACTGCAGAGGCCAGACGTCTTTAACGGAGCAGAGCACGTACAAGATCCCCCCCCTTCCCCTCCCCCCTTTTCTGGAACCGAGCAAGCGCTAGGAGGAAAAAAATCTGTTAAGCTCAGCATTTTTTTCAAATCCTGAAAAAAAAGAAAGAAAAGGAAACCCAGTCTCTGCTGCACATAACAAAAACGCCATCCACAAGCTGCATCTTTAAAAGAAAACCACCACAATAGACATTTACCCAGCAATCACTTAAGTGCATATTCGAGCTAGAAAAAAATTTAAAGTCTTAGCCATTAAACATAACCATTCTACCGTTGTTTATATAACGCATATCGTATAAATGTAAAATAGAAAGTTTAAGAATGTACCACGTACCATTGCAATGTAAAAAGAGTACGTGAGAAACTTTAAAATGCTCAGACGAATTGCTTCATAGCTTGTCCCCTGTTTTTTTGCATTAAAAAAAATAGCTAAATAAACTTGGAACCGTTGAAAACCCGGAAGAGCTTTTTTTTTAAAGCTGCTGGCCAATTGCAGGCTTCTTGGATAATTTTTTTAACTCCAAATCAAAAGGCTTCTGACATGGCAGAGCGCGCTCTCTCTCTTTCTCTCACACAATCTCTCTCTCTCTCTCTCTCTCTCTCTCTCTCTCTCTCTCTCTCTCTCTCTCTCTCTTCTCTCTCCTCTCTCCTCTCTCCTCTCTCCTCTCTCTCCTCTCTCTCCTCTCTCTCTTTCCTCTTTGAAAGCGATCCACCAATCTAACCCGGGCTGGCTGCTTCTCAGATTCTCTCTGGATTTCCCTGGTGTGCTTGTAAGAGACTTTGCAGAAGTTGCGATCCTTTCCGCAGCCCCTCTTTCCTCTCCCTACCCCCTTGTTTATTTCCGCAATCGCTGCAATTTGCATAGTAACCACGCACCAGGCGGAGGGGCCGGAGGGGGGCAGGGACAGGCCGGGCCTCCCCTCCTCCCGCTGAGCGCAGTCTCCTCCTTCCCCAACGTTTGTGGCCAATGGGAGCCCCGGCCTTCAGCGCAAGCTCGGGTCGGGACTCCCGGTTGCAGAACAGCCCCTCTGTTGGTAGGCCCTGCTCTTGAGATCTCGGCTTTTGCGCAGAGCAAGTTTCCTTGCCTGCGGAGCTCGCAGCAAGGCTCTTGAAGATGCGAAGATTGTAGTACCTTTGCCCGCAGTCATGCCGGTTTTGCATGTTTTAATCACGTCCGCACACCTGCTTTCTCTGTTTCTTTTCCAGAGCCTCTCGTGAGTTATTATACTAGTTCATGATGGTTAGTGAGAGATTTAACCTTTATTTGCACTGATGGAGACCGAGACTTAAAGATACTCTCTGGTGCATTAAATCAAGACTGAGCAAAATGTCACATAGAACTTCAGTGAGATAAGGCTTTCATCCTGGCTTCAGAAGAGAAGAGAAGGGACCCTGTTCTCTATAGAGGACTGAACATGGAATAGCTGGGTGGGCTCCTGCAAGAATGCAGCTCTTTTAAATAACTGATAGTTTAACAGCATTCTAATTCTATCGCCAAGCTCCTAATTTATCTTTATTCAGGCAAACCCTGGATTGTACAAAGCCAAAGCAATCCCCCCCTCTTCTTAGCCGCAAGAAAATAATTGAAAGTGAGGTGAAGGGGGGGCGGGAGGGGGGGGGGGGAAGGGCATGCTAGTAAGTGGTATGTGAAAACCTCCCTCTTCCCATTGATCATCTTATTTCACTAACCCAGACTCTTTACGACCATGTTATCTGAACATTTCACCCTCAAACTTGTTTTATGCATTTGTTTTAACCATCAGATTTAGCCTTTGGTGCAGAGGATGGACCAATGGCATTAAAAGGGGTTTCTCTTTAAATGGAACAAACACCACAACTAGACTTACACTTTTTGTTACTGTGTTGTTGTTTAATGTGTTTGCATGTGTCCCTTAAGTTACTTAGGATATTTTGGGGAATAAATGAATTATTTATTAATGGAAATAGTATACTTACCTCAACTGATATTAAAAAAAAAAATCCAGCCAAGAGGACTAAGAAATATCCTGGTGTTCTGGTGTTCTGGTTTCCATAACTGTCCTTGGTGAAAAGATCTATCCCATAATAATAAGGCCCTTCACAGTTAAAGTAAAGGCTAGAGGAGGTGCTCATTTAATTTGGAATTATAATTTTGGCTTCAGTGGTCCACTTAGCAACTAGTCAGCTGACAAGGCATTGTTGGGAAGAATCTTACTGTGGCTGTCCTTGGTATTAGGTGAGCTTTGCCGGTCCAGTTTGCTTTTTGTAGACTAGGGTAAGTAAGCGTTTGCTCTTCACAGCCTGTGGCACTTAATCCAGTCCTTGTCTACCCAGCATCCACTTCCACTTCACATACCACTCTCACCCAGAAATAAACTAAACAGAATGGTGTAGGTAATAATGGTATTGATGTTGATGATTAATAACAGTTTAAGTAATAAAAAATGTTCTAGGCCTGGTTCACATGGTACTAGGCTCTGTTGCCATCAGCCAGTTATAATAACACCTATTATAAATTAGTATTTATAATAATAAAACAGGACACTGAACTGTTTGGAAAATGAAAAGCCATTTTCTCACGGTTTAAGAGCTTCAGATAAGGTGGTTGGAAAGATGACTCAGCAGTTAAGGCCACTGGTTGCTCTCCCAGAGGACCTAGGTTCAATTCCCAGCACCCACATGGCAACTCACAGCTGTCTGTAACACCAGTTCCAGGGGATCCAACACCCTCACTCAAACATACATATAGGCCATAAACACTGATACACATTGAATAAATAAGTAGGTAAATAAATAAATAGATCTTAAGAAAGATAAAGGTGGGGGGTATATTCTCTGTCCCCTCACCTTTCTGCCCTCTTGCCCCTCAGCCACCTGAGACAGTCAGGAAACCAAGCTCTCCACCTTGCCTGGGAGGCACAGTAGAGCTGGCCCTGGTCAAGGGATTGCAGGTGATCCAGCCCCTTTAGGGAGAGAGAGTGGGAGAGCTGGCCCACCACTAGTCTGGCAGTGAAGTGGTGTTGGTGCAGGGGTGATGCCCTCCCTCTATGCCCCTGGAAACCTGCAGTAGCTAGGAGAGCTGGCCCTGGGGACATGGGTGTGGTGGGGGTGAGCCTGCCTCAAGGGCATGAAAGCAGGAGGTCTGACCCTGTTTCCTGACTATGGCAGCATTGGGTAGCCTACCCAAAGCAGTGCTGGAGAGCCCAGTTCCGGTAAGCCAGCAAGCTGACCAACTCAGCTACCCCGGGCCCAGATCTAGGGCTGTGAATTGGCCCACTCCAACATCTATATAATGCACAAATGGTTGAGACTCATGAAAGGGCCAGTTCTGTTGTCTGAAAACTCAGGGCAGCAACAGGGTAACCAGGAGGAGTCCCAATGAGAATTCAATATTGATAGTGTCACAGAAGCCAAAGATCTTGAATCAGACCAATGACTCACTACAATGAACACTTACAAGTGAAGATGTGTGGACAGACGAATATACTGTGGGACACACTGTGACACACTACAGCTTCCAAGATGAGATGTTTTCTATGCTTTGTTTATTTTGTGTGTGTATGTGTGTGTGTGTGTGTGTGTGTGTGTGTGCGTGTGTGTGTGTTTATTTTGGAGGGGAGGGTCCAAGGGCGGAGGGCGGATATGAGGGACTGGGAAATGATGTGACACTCAAAAAGAATCAATGAAAAAGTTTCAAAAACAAAGAACTTCACATAAGTCCAAGAAGTTCCCACTGCATTGCCATATTCTACTAAGCAAGCCAGGCCTTGTAAGTAGTTGGTAGCTGTGAGTTTTCTGTGCACTGTCTGTAGTTCATTATCCTGATTTAATGTGATAGGTTGATGCCATTACAAAAGTGATCTTTCTTATGTCTATGTAGTATAGACATATACAACAACATACTATGCATTTTGGAGTCTAACTTGGGTTTTAATGTTGGTCATACCATATGACTTTGTACAAATTATTTCATCTCTACAAGCATTAGCATTCTCATTTGGAAGATGAGAAACATTCAAGTAATATTCATAAATTAGCTCCGTCTTATTGAGCCATGTTCTAAACACACTGATGTGCTAAGAGCTAGGGAAAGAGAAGAATATGATGTTATCTCCGCCTTTAAGGGACTTTTAGTCCAAAGGTGGAAGGAGAAGATACAAAGCTGAATACTCATATGCATATACATGTACATATACATGTATATATGCACATATATACATACTTACATGTGACAGTAGTGACCAAGTCTACTTGGTGGCTGTGCCAATAGCATCATGAGGTCTGGGAAAGAGCAAATGGCATTGTGATGAACCAAAAGTATTCATTTGTCATAAAAGGGATGAACAGGTCATTCCTTTCCAGGGACTGTGAGAAATGTTTGATGGTGGCTAATTAGTTTGTATTATCTTCTTTATAATAACTAGAAGACAAGGTTAGACTGTTAAGTTAAGGCAGCATCAAAGACAGGCTTATGAGCAATTCAGGCTTTCATTTGAAAGATTGGAAAGTCATCAAGACTACATAGCTAAAGAAAGAAATAAAATAAAAAATTCCTATTAGGGATCGCACCCTAGTAAAGAAGGCAAAGAGAGCACTTTGGGGCTGGACATGGTGAAGAGCTGTAGCTCAGCTTCAAATCATCGGAAAAAGGTTCAGGACAAGACGAGGTTAGGTCTGGCTATGGAGTGTTCTGCTGCATTCTCCTAGCTAGTGCTGCTATTTCGGGAGGTTCTAGAAGGGAATGAGGCCTAGATTTAGGGAAGCAAATCACTGGCGGGCTGTCCTTGTGGCTATGTCTTACCCTCGACTCCTCTTTCCTTCTGTCCTGGGCATCATGAAATGAGTAGCTTCTTCCTGGTGCACCAACCCACCCCCACTCGTACCCCTACCACCCAACCCCAGGCGGTGGCTCTACCACAGCCCTGGAATCAGTAGAACCAAAGTCTTTGTAATGAAAGCTCAGAAGCTATGAATCAAAATAAATCACTTTTAAAAGTAGCTTCCTCTGGCATTCTGGTCACAGTCAAAGGTGACACAATGACACACAGATAACCAAGCAAGGGGGAGGCACCACTGGTAGTAGTTTTCAAGGAGTTTGATCAACAGAGTCAACTCAGGAGTAAAACTTTTCCAGACCTTCCTTGGTGTCTTAGTGCCCACCTACGAAAGTAAAAGAGGCTCTCCCTGCTCACAAATTGCCACTTCTGTCATGTCCTTCAACCTAACAAATGATTCAATAATATTAAAATGACACCAGTAATAGTAGCACTCACATATTGAGTGTTTACAGCAGGCTAGTTTGTCCTAATTCTTGAATTTGCATTCAAGTCACTTCCATTTCACCACGCCAAACAGCAGGTCTTCATCAAGAATGGTGACCCTGGGCTGATAGCCTCATTGTGAGCCTGAGGTTCCATGTAGTTTGGCTTTATGCCTTCAACATAGTCAGCTCTTCCAGGAATTCTGCTTTGTTGACCCAAATAGAACTCTAATCTTCTTGCAAGACATTGACATAGGAGCTAGAGCCTCAAAGCCTCACGGAATTAGGGATCCAATTCGAAACTGCAGTATGTTTTGATGATCGATTTGTTCTAAGTTGTGAACAGAACGGAAAGTTGAAAGAAAAACATATATTTCTATTTTCTCAATTTCCCTGTGTAAGACTCAACTATTGACTAGATAAACCAATGAGTTTTTAAAGCAAGTCAATTAACACAGGCATTCAAAAGATTAACATAGCATTATAAATGATAACTTATATAAGCAAAATTAAATCTAACAATAAGACCCCCAAGCAAGCAAGTTTAGGCATATATTGTTCCCTTCTGAATCCTTGATTTATCTTCTTGTCTTGGATATATAGATCAACAGTTTAGAGTAGATACTTGTCACCCCTCCTTTCAGGGAAGCACGTGATGTGATTAAGTTCTCAATGACATCTGAGTGGCACACAATTCCTATGACACTTATTTAAAGGAAATTTGCTGAACCTAACTTTGAGTATAAGGGCTAGCACAATGCCCAGGAGGCAAGAGAGTAGCAAGATGGGAGAATGTGGATCTCTAAATGTCTTGATGTGACAGAGCCCCTTCTTCAGTAAAAATTATAGTTAAGCCTCTGTGCAGTGAGATTACTCATGCACCCAAGTACCAAAAATCTGAGAGTTCCTTTCCATTGTTATTTGTTATCTCTTGGAAACCCCACAGGCTTTCTCCAACTTGATATTTAACACTGAATTTTATTTTTTGCTTTCTTTTTTAGATTGCCCTTTTCCTCATTCTCTCCCTGTCATCTTCTCATCCTAACCACAAGTAATGCCTCATTTTTCTTTTTTTTCTCTTTTTAAAAATCACTATCTGACATACCGTATATCTTTATTCCTCTTTTTCTTGTGTGCATGTATGCATGCGCTCACATGTGCATGTGTGTGACTCCTATCCAGAAGTCCCTGATGTTTACTCCATATTCCATTGATTTTTAAACATCTAACTTAATGATACTTCTCACTCTTTTCAGGCAGATTTGGTCAAAATTTCCTTTGCTTTCTAACATCTTATGCTCGTCTACAGCTCTATATATTAAATATCAGTTATTTATATACTCATAGAAATAATTATTTTATTCATTCTTGTGTATGTCTATGAAAAGTGCCCAGAGTAGACCATCAATAGATAGATGTAAATGTGTGGATAAATATAAAATGGCCACCTTTGCCAGCCTCAGTGTTCTGGCAGTAAACAAAGTCAGGGGTATGCTGTTGCTAGAGAGAGCATTATCACAAGGGAGAACTGTGAGCATAGAGACTCTGCGTTTGCCTTTCTTAGGGTCCCATGTTGACCAGATCACCTATGACCTCCTTGCTGAATGGGTGCTTTTCCCACTACATAGGCGAAGACAGTGGAGCTCAGTAAGCTGTGAGAGATACTCAGGCTCCTTTACACTCAGTCAATAGTTGAATAGAATATCCACTTCATTTAGAATTTCCCTTCAAAGCTCTAGCCTGTGATGTCTCCTTTAGGAAGGAAAGTGGACTTCAAATTTCTTAAAGTATAATTTTTTGTAGTTATAGCTTGTAACCATATTCAAAAGTAAGCATGTAGACCCATCCTTCTCATCTTGGACACAACACAACAATTCAAGAGACTGAACAGAATGTATCCAAGTGAGCTACTGGGGTCACCAGAGAGGGAAAGAACTGGAAGGGAAGTCATGAAGGTCCAGCTACCATATTCTACAGATGCTAGAACTGAAGCTGGCAGAGTTATGGCACTGGCAACACAGTTGGTAAAGAATTAACCCCTAGACCAGAGCCAGGCACATTATATCATGCAAAGGCTACTCAACTTGGAAGGAGCACATATATGACTATGTCTGCTACCAAAGTCTGAACGAAGCCTGGGAATAGAGTCCATACTGTTAATGAGCGTGATGAATGAAAGAAGACATTGACTTATTGAAACAAAGTCCAGGTTAGCACTTAGCTTTGTACCTACATGTTTATACAGTGAAGGGTTATTTTCAGGACACCACAGGAGAGTGAAGGCAACAGCCTGAGATGAGAATGCTGTGAGTACAGTTGTACACTGTGCTCTCTACCTTTGTGACCTCGGAGGGGTCACTTTCTCTGGCAAGCCCATCTTAATTCCTTACTCTATATAACATAAATATCGTCAATCTTATTTTCTTCATAAGATTTGATGAGGATTCAGTGAAATCATGAATGAGAAACTAGAAAACAAAACCAAACCTGACATTCTGCTCTGTGAGCCCCTGGACTACCAATAGCTATCAGTGTCTAGAGGCCTGTGAGGGCAAAGAATGATGCTATTTAGCTTTGTTTATCTCTCCTTTATATTCTAGATTTTGGAATAGAGGTATGTATCACACACACACACACACACACACACAGAGAGAGAGAGAGAGAGAGAGAGA
>CAJQZJ010032273.1:8241233-8283406 GCA_907164525.1 Lophiomys imhausi | reverse complement strand
AGAGAGAGAGAGAGAGAGAGAGAGAGAGAGAGAGAGAGAGAGAGAGAGAGAGAGAGAGAAAGAAACTTTTCCAGCCAGGCAGCTGGAGCAGGTAGTCAGTTCCTATCTCAAAACCAAAGGAATAGATTGCAGAGTATATAAAGCCATAGGACTGGAGAGTGATGCTGTCTGTCCCTGTGTGTGCCCCGGACTCTCTTTACTCTGAAAGTGATAAATATGCTGCACCCACAGTTTTTTGTAACTACAAAGTCAGACAGTGATCTTAGTAGGCCACTGCTTTAAATAGTGGGCCAAGAAACAACTTGTTTTCTCATCATCTTCAAATGAGTTATTTGGAGGAAATACTCTGGGTCTTAGTATGCAGAAGTCCTTGCTGAATTGCAGATATTAGGAGTCATCTAATCAGTGAAATGAGGCTGGAAGGAACAGCATTTACCTTCAGAACATTTTGTTATTTGGCATAGCATTTGCTTTGTGTTTACCGAGGAAAGAAAACCAAAGGAGAACAAGGAAAGCCAGTTACAAAGAGGCCTTAGTGTGATCTGCGTGCTCGCAATGACTGCTATGCTGCAAGTAGGGTCAGACTAAGACTTGAAAAGTTAAAAAAAAATTTTTATACTTGGCGTGTGCATTGTATAGTGAAAAAAAGAAGTAAGTTTTTAAAGAAGCTAAGAAGTGGTGTGTGCTTCTGGTTTTAACACTATTCCTATTCATGTGCTAGTCTTCCTAAGAGATATAACATTGACAATTCATCAAAGACATTTTAATTTGTCATGAGATAGCCACTATTAGTAATCCAAAAAGTTATTTATTTTACATGTGTGGGTATTTTGCCTGAATTTGTGTCTTACACCATGTAAGTGTCTGGTGCCTATGGAGGCCAGAAAAGAGTATTAGATCCCCTGGGTCTGGAATTAGAGATGGTTGTAAGCTACCATGTGAGTGCTAGGAATTGAACCCAGATCCTCTGAAAGACCAGCCAGTCCTCTGAACTGATGAACCATCTCTCCTTCCCTAGAAACAAACATTTCTCAGCTGTCCCACTATGGAATCATTTCTACTGGCCCTGACCACTACCAAAATTTATATTCACTATTAAATAATTTTTACAATAGTCAACTATCAAATAAATTGAAGTTTGGACATATTTCTGAATGTCCCTAATATGCCAGATGTTACATTAGGGTCCCAGGATACAGGCAGGATGAAGGCATGGCCTGGTCTTTTACACAGTAAGCGATTTGAGGCACTGTTGGTTTCTCTTATCAGCCATAAGGCTACTGGCATAGTAACACTCTCTGTATCATGAACACATAAGACACTGTTCGAAATAGTGAATTGCATCCCCTCCTACCCTTTTTTCAATTCTAATACTTTATTAGTGATACTTTTTGAAACTCTTATTGGACAGCATAGAAAATGTATTGTGAATGTTGAAGAATATGTTGTAATTACTAGTGTTCTGAAATATTTAGCTTCTCAACGTCAGAATTTGGAAAGATGGCTGCCTTTTATATTACAGATAATCAAAGCATGTTGCAATATCAAGTGTTATTTAGAATACTGAATGGGTCTTTTGAAGTTTTTGTAGTTTGTCCATAATAGAGTTTTTTCTCAGTAGATAACATTTACAGAGATACCTATTGATTCCTAAGCTAAATGGTTTTAATTGGAAAAGTATTGAAGAGCTTATGAAACACACCCTCCTTTTTCTTATATGTTTTTCTTCAAGGCCAAATAGGCCCTATAGTTTGACAGTTGTATTGTTTTGAT
Organism: Lophiomys imhausi; assembly: GCA_907164525.1. Classification (NCBI taxonomy): domain Eukaryota; kingdom Metazoa; phylum Chordata; class Mammalia; order Rodentia; family Muridae; genus Lophiomys; species Lophiomys imhausi. Next base: position 8,281,633 of record CAJQZJ010032273.1, on the reverse strand, counting down.
TTGCCCCTAGATCATTCCAGGCTTTTCAATGTGCTCAACACTTTCATTTAAGAAATGCCCTGTCATCACCACACTGCTATAAGGTGTCTCGGGGTATATGATAAGGTCAATGGCAACAGTCTCCCCACCCCCTCTTCTTTCTCACAGTTGGGGTTTGAAATAGGAATTGGATCCTATGTTGAAAGTTAAAAAGCACTTCACTGATGGTTAGAACAGTCCCAGTAAGATAAATTTGAAGAATTTTTTTAAACCATATTATTATTACTTTAAAAAAATCATGAGAAACACTGTCATTGCCAGGATAGTGTTTATTAGCTTCATAGAACTGTACACTCATTTTCCATAACCAAAGTTTTCAAGTAACAACACAACCACACACCATGACTCTTGCTAGACTTGTCCCACAGTTAAGACAGTTTGCTCTCTCTCTCTCTCTCTCTCTCTCTCTCTCTCTCTCTCTCTCTCTCTGTGTTTTCCTCCTTAAATTTTTTTTTAAAAAAATCTAGTTTGCCTGACTGACTAGGAGCTTCATAGTAGTGAATTGTTTCTATACAGAAGAAAGAAATCATAGATTGTGCCCCAAGAATATAACTGCCTGTTTTAAAAGTTAAAGTAAAAATGATTATTATTATTACCTTTATTATCATTAGACTCGTGTGTATTATTTCCACCACACTCTTAGAAAGCTCCAGTTTGGTTACATTAAAGAACTTGCTCTACTGGGCATATATGCCTGTGTACTTGACCTGGGCACTAGGTGAACTGCTTTTCACTTTCCCTTAAGCAGAGCTATTAGCTGCTCACAATCCTACTGACTTGTCAAGTAAATGAGAGCCATCAGCTTGGCATCTTCTTTCCCAGTGTCTCCTCTCATTCTAGAGGAAACAAGATGTCTAACTCCATATACCTACCTGTTGGGATTGCATATAAAGATGGGCCCGGTGATCCAATCTTAAGAGTGTTGGATCAGGCAGGCTTCCTTCATGGAAAGCCACTCATTTGCAGTCTGCATGGTACTTAAACCCTTTAAAACTACAAACAAACTCCAGGAAAGTTACATCAGTCTAAACAAAGACATGTTGCTTAAGTTGTTATTATACAATCCATGACATTACTTACACATATACACATCCACACTACAATTATCTTCCCAGCTTGACAAATGAGATTGGCTCTGTAAGTAGCTTCAGGAAAGGTTAAGGGCAACTCGCACGGCTGGAAAAGGTTTTCTCACGCCTGCAAAATCCACTCAGGTTTTGTCCTGAATCTAAAATAGGGTGTCAATCGCACTTTTGGGATCCCACTTTTAAAATGTAAATTATTAGTCTGGGGTGATCATATGCTTGGCTGTGGAGAATATCAGGGGATAGTAAGTGAAAGTGGTGTTCTAAATGGATGTGCTTCCGAATTCACAGCCCTCAGGACACAGCTAGTAATTAGTCAATTAGCCCTCTCACTCTTGTACCACTGACTGTGTCTGCACCAAGGGATGTCCCCAGATCTGGTTAGGAGTTTGCCTCCGTGCTCCACCGCATTTCGTGGTTGTTAAGCAGAAGTCACATGAAACCTATTCTGGACACATTTTTGTTTAAAAAGTCAGACTGAAGGTTGAGTCCTAAAGGGGGAAAAATGGCAACTACTTGTCAGAATAAAAGCGAATGAAGACAAATGATCCACACGAGTGCGGAAGTCCATTTCTCTTGGTGGCCGGAGCTGCCAAGAAGGCAGGGGCAAGAGGGGCAGAAACCCACTCAGCAAGGTCTTCTGGTCTGAAAAGATTTGGCCTTCTCACGGCTAAGAAGCGCTGGTGGCCATTTTCTTTCTCCTTTCCTTTCTTCAAGGGAGTAACGGGAAATTAAGACCGAAAAGCAAATCTCTCTTCCAGCACCAACAACTCGGCTTCTCCCCCAAAAGAAAAAAAATATTAAAGCGCAGGTACTAAACCCAATCCACTAGCATCCTGTGAAGCTCCTGCAGTCATCTCGATTCCCTCTGCCGAGCCATCGGAGCTCATGCTCCAAGCGCGGTCGCCGCCGCAGTGGCCAGGAGTCAGAGCTGCAGGGCGCTCTGCCGCAGTGCACGTCTGCCGCAACCATCCAGCTCCGGTGGATAATGGAAGTACGGCATGGAGGCAATCAAGCTGATTTATCACGCAAAATAACTCACTGCTTCAGTTCAGCTCTTAGTTGTGCCGGTTTAAATCACAAATGCGCACACCCAGATCCATAGGCGCTCACACATGCATAGTATACGTGTGTGTGCTCGCGCGTGCGCGCCACAAGTGGAACGATTCAGCTTCGCGTATATGAATTGGAAATACCAAAGAGTCTGTCACTACAGTCCAGTACTCCCATCTTTTGCGGTGGGGGCAAGTGACTTGTAAGTTGGCGCAAAGTAAAGTCTGAACTAAGCTATAAGTGAGAGAGAGAACCTGGCGTTAAGCTACAGTCTATAAAGACTGGGGTCTGTTGCAGGCAAAGCAAAAAATTTCCCTTTTATGAAGCAGAAAGAAAAAAGAATAATACTAACTGAGGTCAGATCTAAAATGATGCTTTTCAGTGCAGGAGTGTTGGAGAATGCACTGGAAGGTTCCTGGGTGAACATCTGGTGAAGACATTGTAAGAACACATCTGAAATGAAGAAAGCAGTTAAAGCCTGCTTTCACAGATCTGGACCAAGAGAAGAGGGGGTGCGGTTGTGAAAACTTTGTTTTCAAAGTGTGTTTTAGTCTCTCTCAGGGACCATGGGCTTTGTGGGCAAAAGACTGACCCCAGTGAAATGAAGCAGAGTCCTTGGGTTCCTTGTTAGCCTGAGCCTGGCAAGTCTCTTTTCAAATGCTCCCTTTCCTCTCCTGTCAAAATGCAGAAGGTAAATGCTCTTCCTTGGCATAGTGACTCAGGACTCAATCTAGGTGGTCAGGTCTACTCAGGAGAGAGGGTTCGTTCTCCAGGTGGTCTTTGTGCAGAAGGATGGCTGTCAAGTGTCAGTCTAGTGGGCCTCTTAATTCTTAATGACAAGAACTGAACTACCTCTAAGTGTGTTTAGCATAGAATGAATGCTCTTTGAGAATGATAGTGTCCTATGACTCTGTTTTTGAGTGAGGGAAGAAAGACTACCTAGATCAGCCCAAGGATTTGTGGAGTGGAAAATTTTCAGAGTTTTGTTTATTAATAATCTATATACAATATGTACAGAGTTACTTTGATAATTCAGAGAAAGTAACATTTTAGTGGGTAGTAGTGTGCCAGGTTGACTGTCTAGATTGGCCAAATTAATGGGATTAATTATTCCCTGCCTACTGTTTCAGAAAACAACTGCAGGCAGAGCAGGGTTGCATGCAAGGACTACTGTTGGCTATTTTTCATCTGTGTAGTGGAAGCTAGGGCCAATCCACTTGCTAGAGTTGACATGTACTAGTCCAGTAATCACAGGCAAATCACTTAGCTTAGTTTTGCCTCAGTTTCCTGCATTTATGTAGTAGGGATTTATCTGCAACTAATTCATAGAGGCAGTGGGGCTATATCAGGAACTCATTCATAGAGGTACCATAATCAAATGAGTGATCTCATGAAAGTACTCAGACCACAAGGCTGGGGGTAAGAAACAAGTCCATGAATATTAGAGGTTATCATCACACTACTGTATAAACAGAGCAAGCAAGGGTCAGATAGAATAGCTGTATCTTTGAGGGATTCTTAGGTTTCAAATAAGGTCTCTAAGCAGTTTGTCTATCTTTTATGATGGCTTAGGTCACCCAGCATGAAACAAAGCAGTCTTTATTATTAAGAATAGGCCAGAGGATCCCTCAAAAACTCCAATACCATATGAGCTGGAGAGCTTCCCACTTCACCAGACCAAGGGAAATATTCAATGTTGATTCTCTCTATATGTCCAGTACATGCTTACTAATTCCCATGTCACTATCCAGGTGGGAGGAAGGCAAGGTCTTCTAGGGAGAGACATTTCCGAGGCTCCAATTCCTGCCTTTTCCTATTGTGATACTTTCTTTCCTGTACACGTTGTTACCTTAGGCCCAATCTCTGTCATTGAATTATGAAGCCAAAGACAACCCCAGATCCCAGGAGGGCTCCTCTGTGCCATTACTAGTTTAAAGGAAAAGAGGAAAGCCTGAATTTCTCTCTCCTTTTAAGGATCCCCAGAGTGCACCTTGAGCAAGGTTTTAGGAAGGGTCGCAGGAATGGAATGCTTAAGGGACCGATTGTGCTTATGTTTGCAGTTTGGGATTGCAGGCAAGCTGCTTTTAAGCTTTATAGAGGAAGTGAGGATTAGGTGTTTCCAGAACGAGGTAGGTACTGGTAGGCTTAGGTCACCCTTGTTGGAAAGTAATGCCCCACTTTTTTTTTTTTTTCCGTCTGTGCACTTCGAAGCCCCAGGCGCATTAAGTGCCTTACCAGGGACTGTGGTGTGACAGCTTATGGAGGTCTGTCAGGCCTGGAATCCCCCAGTGGAGCGGATGGCCCCAGACGTCTGTGTTGCAGGATTGTAAGAACCAAGGTAAAGTTCCTCTTTAACCAGAAAAGGGTCTGGCTGACTTCGTGGGGGAGAAAAGCTGATTTCTTCCAACTTGCTAGTGTGAGCCCACTATTCCACTTGGTCAAACTCATTAACAGAATTTCCAAAACAAATGAGTAAAAATACAGAGCAGGGTGTGCCTACTTGTCTTGCTTCTGGCTTTTTGGCCTGGCACACTGTTCTAGCATCCCAGGACTCCACATCACAATAAACACAGGCGCACAACTTTTCCCTTAAAGAGGCTCTAAGTTTAGAAAGGAAATCCAGTGTACTTTAAGTATACAGTTTTGGAAAGCCAGCGTGGGAAACCCATTTCTCCCATTCTTGAGGACCTGACATCAGACAGTGTGGGTGTACAAGCTTTGCTCAGCTTCAGCCTCCCAGCATCCTTGAGGGGATTTTGTGAAGCCGCTGATTTTCTCAGTTTCCGAGTTTGAAGGAGAATTTGAGTATAAATTCAGTTCTGCCTCTCACTCCCGCCCCCATCCATTCAGACCACAGGGATCTCCCACTTCAGACCCAGAGAGGAGTCCTGGAGGAGAGGAGTCTGGAGGAGCGGAGGCAAGGAGCTGGGTGGAGGCACCGAAGCGGCGGCCAAGGTCACGACCAATCCTCACTAGGCTGCTGAAGGAGGTGGCAGCTAGGCGCCGCCCTCTGACCCAGGAGCTGACCTCCTCCGGTGATGACCCGGACTCGCTGCTGTCTGGAGTATCGCTAGCGGAAGAGGGAGAACCACCGCCGAACAGCCCCGGATCCTGTGGAAGCTGAAGCCCACTTAGTGCCTTTTGAGAAATTCTGAAAGGAAGATCAGCTGTTGAGCACAGCTGAAATTCAAAGGGCTCTCCCTGGCGCTACTTTCTGTTAAAGAGACTTGTGAGAATCCCCAGTCGCAATGTTTCCGACTCCCCAACTCCCCAGAATACGATCTAATTGTCCAGTAATGCCCGTTACCCCGTTGGGTCACTACCGCAGCAGTCTGTCCCGGTGGTTTAGGATGGTGGATCAAGCTTATCAACCTCCTCAGGGGGAAAAATGTTGCGCGAATTTAAAGTATTGTAAGCGGTTAAAAACTAAAACCAAAACAAACCAGATATAAACATAAACCGACGACCAACCAAAAATTAAAATTAAAATGGCCTCTCTTCATGTCAGTGAAGAGTAGCATCGATCCCCAAAAACTTAAGTGAATTCGCCCTTGCTCAGACACCGGGAGTCCTTGAATCCTTCAGGAAAACAGCTCTTCCAGACCCTTCTGGAGGACGGCTTAATAACACTGCAGGGTATCACTTTGTTAAAATGTTTTTCCAGAGATTTCATAGAAACATCTTTCTCACTAAGGATGAAACCTCAGGACTGGTTACAGGGAGGACTGCCTGCAGAGAGGGGGAAAGGCAGGATCCAACCCAACTAAAAACCCTGCTTTCTAACTTTAGAACCACAGTACTGGGTATTGTGGGGTGTGGAGTGTCAGCCCCTGGACTGAGACTGGACTGTAGGTGAGCTCTTTCCCAATGCTTGTTGCAACTCTGGGACAGTCATTTTTCTTTCCCATTGATTGAGTGAGTGAGTGAGTGATTGTAATCCTTCCTTTCAATACTCAAGAGTTAAATTCCCTTCTCCCTGGTGTTTGGGCCTTTACTAGGCTTGTTCTTTAGCTGGCAGAATGTAAACCCAGAATGGAAGGTTGGTGCCAGGGTAGAGTGGCCCACCACCTTCATTCACTTGCATTCACCTTTTTTTTTTTTTTTTTGGTGGTTCACAAAATAAACTCAAGGAGAAAAGTGCAGAGTTTTGTGATTTCTCAGGTAGGAAAGCTTGTGGTGGTCATAATGTTCTGATTTCATGAGTCTAAGACAATGCAGTACACTAAGCATCCACCCCTATTGGCAAACACAAATGCACCCCAACATTCCTGGTCTCCTAGTGGCCCCCTCATTGTTACACAGCACCTTCTTAAGTTATCTCTTTGAAAGAGGATACCAACTTTCATTAAATTTCATGCTCCCACACACCTGATAAGTTTTATACTTGCAGTGTGGTCTACAAGCTTGTCTTTCAACCCTTGACATGGGTTTCTGGAATAGGGAGTAAAGGCTCCACTTAATGCCTTCAGGTCAAAAACTACTTTTCATTCGGTTTACTGAAGGAGGGTGCTGAGTGCAAAGTGGACCGGTTTGTAGAAGACCAAATCCTTCCATCAGCTTTGATAACATTAGAAGCACAGCCTTTCTGCCTAAGTGCCAGGGTAGTGTACCAGGACACACTGCCCTTCCGGCTTCTGTCTCTCTCACTCACCAGCTCTGGGAATACAGCATACACCTGCTTGTTTGAAAGAGATCAAATCCAGTTCCTACTTTCCAAGGAGCATGAAGACCACTTCTGTTGGAGGTATTGAAATGAAGCAATTGCTTGCAGTTGGGCAAAGGGAAACCTCCGAGTGGCTTTTGTTTTGTCTTAGGACTCACTTGAGACTAGGCCTGGGGGTATTCCTGCTAAAGTTAATGCTAGAAAAGAGTGCAGTGCTGGAACTCCAATACCAGAGTGTTAAAATGTGTCTCAACTCCCTGTTTCCACAACTGTGTTTTTCATTTCACTTATTTCCTTCTTAGGGACACCCCCCACCCCAAGCTCCTGAAGCATAAGAGATTAATAGAAGCACCCTACTTTTCTCAAGATAAAAGCTGACACTAAATTTAAGAGGCAGTGTTGCAACCAAGGGTCACAACTGTACATACCCCATCGCCCACCATTGTTTATTTAAATTTACAGTTCTTTTAAGGACTTGGAAAAGTGTAACAAGTTCTAATTGGTGGGGGAAAACAAATCAGATGTATTTTACTTTTTTTAGGTCAAGGAAAAAGACTGAATAAAAGAACAAGTTTTATGCGGTGTGTTTTAAAAAGACTTTTCGGTAGCTGTAGGCTTTCCTCCGATAGACCTCTAAGAGTCATACAGTTCCGCTTTCACTTTCCCCTTTCACCCTCTCTCTAACAGGCTCAAGAATTCTCTGTCCGGAGGCCGCAGTTAGCGGGCGGAGGACCGCTACTTTCTCCCCCATGACCATAACGCTCAACTTTAGAAGATCCCAGGAGAAAATGTCTAACTCGCGAACTCCAGACGGAACAAATCATTCACCTAGTTCACTCTCAGCCGCAGTACGAAGGACTTCGGCCGATCCTCAAGCCCGGATGAGCGCACAGGGACCAAGTCCGCCGCTGGCCGCTGCAGAGCAACCCAGATCGGGTTACTCCGCCCTACGCGTCCTCCCGCCCCTCTGGGCATCCGGATGACCCGGTCACTCTGCACCTAGCTACCGTGGGACCCCCACTCCCTCCTTCCCCGCTCTGCTCCGCCTCCCGGAGTGCCCTTAGCCCGGCTGTTGGTGCGATCACCGCCCGCCGCCCTCATTGCTTACATCCCACTTGCGTGAGCTGGAGTTCGAATCTGGGAACTCAACTTTGCAGCTAAATCGCTCAGGACCATGAAGGGGCCAGAGGGAAGAAAGACAATGAAGAGACCTCCCAGGCCACCAACACCCGTCCTGAGGAGGCGGTCCGCGGGTTCCTAAACAGGCGCTGCAGGTGTACCCTTCCCTTCCAAGTCTCTTGAGATTTGACCTTTTAGACCTTTGTAAAGTTGTCTCGCCCCGCCTCGCACTCACGGGGTCACACTAGAGGCCACACTGTCCCCAGCTCTCTATTCCCACTGCTAACGTTGGGGAAGGAGTAGTAGTGGGAGAGCCGCCTGGGCCGCGAGAGGACTGGGGTTCAAGTACCGCCCAGGAGCGGCGAGCGCTCGGAGGTCGGTCTCAAGGCTCTACCTCTCGGGAAGCACAGCGTAACCGCTCTGCTCGTCCCAGGGGAGCAAGAGGGAGGGGGGTCGGGGGAGGAAAGGACTATTTAAATTGTTTTTTTAAGAGAAGGCAGCTGGTGACCCCGGTCTTCACCCTTTAAGTTCCCCTTAGTGAAGCAGGGCGCCACCTACAGTCCAGTTCTAACTAGCACGGCGGTGGGAAAGATGGCCAAGTTAAGGTGATCCTGTCCTAGCAAGGCCGAATTTTGGGCAGAGCCTTCTCATTTCCTCAATCAATTCAGACCAACAGGTCTGTTGGCAACAGCAGACCAAAGGGCACCGAAAATGTGCGTTGGTGATGTGCAGAAGTTTGGAAACAGAAGTGTAGCAACTCTGATTGGACCAGTTTTGCACTTTGAAAATTTGGCTGGATTTGATCCCAGAATCTCTTCCAGGTTTCAGCCAAGGAGAGCAGCAGTCGTTTCATTAGGAAGAGTATCTGTGTGACCCTGGACAAGTCAATCATTCACTTTCCTTTTCCTATTCCTTCAGAACTATAGCTCTGTGACAGGGCTCTCTCTCTCTCTCTCTCTCTCTCTCTCTCTCTCCTGTAAATAATGAGAAAAAGTAGATGAGAAACTGCTCGTGCTAGGAGCTCCCACTTATTTCTAAGATGAAAAAAAAACCTTTTGAGAAATAAAACTTTTAAGACATCGTGTTTGTGCTTTCTGATCCATGAATAATTAGGTCTCTAGAAGCAAGAGGAGAGATAATCAAGTGGCCCCAGTGGCTGATTCGAATGCAGGCTATTAGCTATTCTCTCTAGCTAATCTCCTTATAGATAAAGGAAACATTAATAGATGGATATGACTACTTAATTATCATTTTACTTTATAAATTGATTACCATGTGAATGTCATAACTGTGTAGGATATATATTATTCTCATTGTAAAGATGAGGATGTACAGTACCCGAGATGAATGCTATAGTTACAACTTCAGTAGCCCCAAGTCTGTTTCATAACCTGTCTTTGACATGCAGTATTAACTACTGGGAGAGTAGGTAAGGAGTTTTACATAGGAGCTCACATGTTGTTTCTCATAACTACTCTGAAAAGAAGAATTGAAAGTTCCCACAAGAAGGAATGGAGGATGAGGAAGGCCAGGGAAGTCACTTTTGTGGGAAGAAGAGAATTAAGGGCTTGTTTCTTTTTTTTTTTTTTTTGATGATAGTTTTTTTTTTCTTCAAGTTACATCTCAATGGCAATCCCCTCCCTACTCCCCCCTCCCGTCCCACCCTCCCACCCTCTTCCTTTTTTTTTTTTAAAGTTTAAGGTATATCTTATTTCCCCCAACAGCACCTTGCTTCTTGTTACAGTTCTAGGTGACTGTGTTCATCACTAAGGGATGACAAGGCAGGAATTCAAGGTAAGAGCCTGGAGCCAGGCACTGAAGTAGAAGCCATGGGGGAATGCTACTTACTGGCTTGCTCTTGGCTTCCCCTGTTTTCAAGGGAGTAACTTTAAGAAGCAGCAGAGCAGGGTCACAGGGAGCCCTCCTCTGACTACACAAAAAGCGATTTTTTTTTTTTTTTTTTTTTTTTTACTGGCACCAGCATTAGGAAATACGTAGAAGTTATCAAGACCAGCCAGGCAGGAAAGGTGGCTGCTTAGTAGTTTTGCCATGCTAAAGGGGTGGCAGAGGCTGGCTTTTTGCAGCCTAAGTAGAGGTGATTATTGCAATGTTTCTTCAGGAAATGGTGGGAGAAAGAACAGGGGGTGGGGGGCAGTAGGCAAAGCCAGAGATAGATTGATGTATACTTCTATTAATATAATTAGCCTATGATTACCTAATGTCTCACACAGCCAAATCTCATCAAACAGCCCAATACAAAGTTTAGTTTAATATAGCAATTGCTGTCCTGGCATCTGGACCACAGTGATTGAGCTTTGTTGCTCTGGTTATGAGAATAATATACAGGAAGGTTGCCCCCCACCACAACCCTAGGGCGTCATGCATGCTGGGCAAGTGATCTACCACTGAGCTATAGCTCAAGTCCAATACAACATATTTGTTGTACATCAAATATGTCACTGCTTTGTATTCTTGTGATAGTAGTGACATTTCATAATGAAAGGTTTGGATTACCCAGAGAAGCAAATTATACTATTTTTAGCATTTTGGGGTTGCCATTGTGGAAAATTATGCATGAGTTCCCCTTCTTATCCATCAAAGCGTAAAACCCAAACCACCATTCTGACCCAGAGGACCTCCTTTACACCACAGAATAGCCACACTTATGAAAAAGCTTCAACATGGAGCTGAGAAAGTGACTCAGTCTATAAAATTCTTCATGCACAAGTATGACCTGGATTCAATCTCCATAACCTTGTCAAAAATTGGGGAGAGAAGACCCTTAGGGCTTGCTGGTCAGCAATCTAGACAAATTGGCAGGCTCCAGGTTTAGGAAGAGATCTTGTCTCAAAAACTAAGGTGGGAGTTACTGAGGAAAACACTTAACATTGACCCCTGGCCTCCACATATCTCTCTCTCCCCCCCCCCCCCCCCGCTACACAGGCAAACAAATACACAGGCATGGTCACTCATTTTGAAAATTAAGCATCAGAAAAGCTTAAGTTGGAGCATTGTAAAGGCAGGCATCCTACCTACACCCTCCTGCCAGCTCCAGCTATGATCCTTCTACTTGCCAATACATTACTGACAGCCCAGACTTTGGCAAGTTGTCTCCAGTTTCCACACAGTGACAGTGTTTCTAATAACCTAATAGATTTTCATTTTGAAACACATGGCACAAGAAATCCATTAGCAGAAGAGCCCTACTGGGTATCTAATACATAGTTACCAAATTAAAGTCAGGTGGCCAGGTTGTCAATTTATTTATTTGTTTACTTTTTGGTGACTGGCTGGTAACTAAGAGAGCTTTGTAGGAACCAACAGTTGACATATTTGTAGAATTCCTTTTTATGTGTTCCATATTATTCTAGGCTTTAGCAGAACTAGGGAGAAATACAAGAGTGTTTCTACCTGGAGTTTAAGATCCAAGTTTTAGGGTAGAAACTTCCTCTTGTCTCCAATTCTAGGGTCCAGACCTTCATTGTGTTATAATAAAACAACACAATAAAGCTTAAAGAGAATGTCTCTCAACTCAGCTATTTCCTCCCTGAAGTTTCAGTCTTTTTCCTAGAATTTTAATGTTACTGATTTCATCTTTCAGTGTAGCTCCATAGATAAGTGACTTGCGAAAGCACCTTAGGAAAGTTGCGAGCTACAGTGTGTGAGCTCATTTTATGCCTAGCCACATACAGACACATTTACAAGGGAAGGCAATGTTCACTGGGGTGCTTTCTCTGTTGTCTAATTTGTTATCATGTTTCGTTATGGAAACACATGCTAGTCGGTAAAATGAACTTGTGCTCATGAAATTAACTACTTCTTTTGGTCCCTTTCTCCAATGATCTTTAGTAAAGAAAGGGCAAAACAAGTTGTGAACCTCTAAGGCACTCTGAAACTTGTCAATGTTCTCTGTGTCACCTGTGTGACACCAAGCCCTCAGTCAGTGGCAGGTAAGCTCTGAGCAAGAGGGTAGTTATTAGAACAAAATGGCTTTTTACAATGGACAGGCGTGAAACTTGTTTGAGACACTGAACTCTGGCTGTTGATCATGGGGATGGAGATATCTGCAAAGTTGTTGCTGAGAGCCCCATAAACAGTGTCACAGGTTACTGGCTTTAGAAGGACCAATTTCATGGGACAGTTGCTCAGAAAGTCAATGACTATATGCTTGTAGTAAAAAACCTCCGTGTCTTCACATCATTTAAATGCAACATAAATATCATTATAGAAGGACTCCTAAGTGTTTGACACAGCAGAACTGATGGCATGAAACAAGATGGGCCACACTCAAGAGTTTATTTGAGGAGACCAGACCTATGCACCCAAGAAGTCTAGAGATCTTGGCAACAATTTTGAAATCATTTAAAGGGGAATAGTTATAATAGTACTAAAAGTACTAATGGTCAAGGCCATTGCTTGTCAGCATTCATAAGAGGCATACAGACCAGACTAACTGCAAACCACACATTTCCCCCATTTTATCTGTTGGTTTTCAGGCCCCTTAGCCTTCACAGTCTGGACTTGATTTTCTCTATGCTTCCAACAGAAGCTGGCTTCTTGGCACCTCAAACTTCATTTGCATTGCAAGTCTTGCCCACATAGAGACCTTCTGAGATGGCAGCCAATTCCTTAATCCCATCCTTATTTGTACATATGAGTGACACATCTATTTGGATAGATCTATTTGGATTCATTTCATCCCTATTTTTGAGGTTTCTTCCTGAATTGTGGTTTTCATTCCTTACTGTGGTGGTGGGGCCAGGTTCGGTGATTCACATAAGCTTGCTTCTTCAAAAATAATGCGGATTGCCTGTATAAGGCTTTCAGTCTGGCCCTCCTTACCCCTCTTCCCTAGGTAAAGCTAGTGCAGAAATGAGAAAAAGGGTCCAGGTTTCAGTCCTTAGTCCCTTTCCAGTCAGCCTATTCCTCAGTCCTAAAAGGTGAAAGACTGGGAGGCAGCAAGAATGTTCAAACAAAAGCCTCAAGGGGTGACTTTATCAACCCCATTAATTCAACTTCTTGCCATGAACTAGTTGACCTCTTGGAATGAACTAGACTCTTGGACTGACAACCCAGCCTAGGATAGTGGAAACATGCCTTATCTGGGGCTGAGAGAGGGTGAAGCTGAGGAGACAGATATGGTGCCAAGTGTTGGAGCAGGGTGGGAGGAAGAGGAAGTTTTCCCAGGAACTCCAGAGCTATGGTTTCCAAGACTGGTAACTGTTGTTCTGTGCAGAGGAAGTGTCAGTTCCAACTAGTTTGTCAGTGTCATATTACAGTGGTGGCAGCACTTGGGGGAGGGGGGCAGCCTCGGTAAGGCTGCTGGCCTTTCTGGAATGATTTGGCCAGTGAACTATTCAAGAGTAGCAACCTACAAAGGCGTTTCCAGACTGGATAGCCCAGCCTCACACTTACATCCCTTGATCTTCCTCCTCGTCCCTCCCCAGGCAGGTGCGGGGGAGAGAAGGGGGGAGGATCCGTGTAGCGACCACAGGAATCAACCGCTTTCTCCTCGTTCTAGCCTGCCGCTTCCGCAGGGCATCTTCCGGGAGTTTAGAACTGCTCCGGTTTGGGGGGACTCGAGAGTTGTCACCAGTGCCCGAGCACCAGACTTGATGGACACTGGGGTGGCGCACTCAGCGTGCGTGCGGAAGTTGACGTTTTAGAGTTGCAGAGCCTGCTTGGTTTGGTGATCCGATCCAGTGACAACTTTCATCTTAGAGTCTCGGCTGTGACCCTGTGGCCACAAACGGACACCAGAGGGCGCCGCTTTAATGTGCTTCAGCCGGGGATCTGCGAAGGGGGCGCAGACGTGGAGACTGGCTGGGGAGCCGGTTCTCTGTTACCTGAAGGCGCAGTAGGAGACTCTGAGGGATCCGTCTGGAAGCATCCTTTTTCTTTTTCGCATTGGGCTCAAATTGGGGTTTAGGACGCCCCGAGGCCAGGTTCCCGTTCCCACTTTGCAAGATCGTCTACAGGAGCTCTTACCGGGTATTTTTCACTACCTGAGGGTTCTTGCAGAACTGTCAGGGCGAGAAAGGATAAGGTCCCTGACTGAAGCCTCGCCCCCTCTAACTGCTAAAGAACATGCCTGCAGGCCTTGAATCGAGAGCGACTAATTAATTTCACAGCATTTGTGCAGAATACTTTAGAATGGAAAAATGAAGGTTTTCGATGAAAATGAAGCTGGATGGTGTGCACCTGCCACTAATGCACAGTGCGCCGTAACTTCCCTCATTAGAGAGACGGCTTGGGTTGAGAACAAGTCATATAGTGAAAATCACTTCAGCACGTGCCTGTTCATATGCATAAACTCCTGTGTACCAGATGGCAAAATATAATGACATCTTAAACAGCTAATTGCATAAACCTTGTAATGCAGATAATTGCTGTACCAAAGTACGAGTTAATAATTTCCTACTGTATTGCCTGGCTTCAGAGTAATCCTTACGGAAAGTTGTGACAATTCTAACACACTAAAGTTCACCAAGCAGTAATTAAAGCAAGCACTTATATCATTTGACTTTCAAACCCTTAATTATGATTTGGAAGAACTGCGCTGTGGAAGCCCAGAAGTTATAGATGGTTATGACATGCGATGACCGTGATTCATCAAGTTTTCCTTTGCAGGTCTCATGTGACATAATATTATAGAAGTTATTGGGGATATATTATATTTTCCAAAATTATTCCCATAGTAGAGGCCTGCATTTTGGAACATGAGTAGTTAATACCCATCCCCAGTGGATCTGTGGATTATTGTCAGTTTGCATTTGTTCAAAGAGCCCCTGCTATGATAAGTAGCTCTAAGCCATATCAAAATATGACTGACTTTTAAAGAAACACTTTGCAGGTGTCTCATTTAATCCTCAATACAGCTATCACAAGTGTACCATGACTACTGTCCTTCTTCAATGACCATAACTAGTAAGCTATTTCCTCAAAGTGAGCTTGAAGTCATCATAACCCCAGAACCCACACTGTTTACCACTATATTTAATTGTCCCATTAGTTACAATAGGACCTGAGTCATTTAATATTTCTATTTTATTTTCTAATAATAGTTAGAAATAAATCTTAAGTGTAACCATTGAATTATTAAAGCCAGTTGCCAGGTAAATATCTTTATTGAACTTAATTTCTCAGCTATTTCTGTGATACCTCTCAGTGGAAGATGTATGTGGTTTATACAGGGTGGTTGTCCATTAGTAAATAAACCAGGAAGAGCACGCCCATAAAACTAGGTTTTGACTTCCTCAATACGTAATTTAAAAGGCAGGTGTACCTTAGTGCTTCTATTTCTCCATTTGACAAAGACTAAAATTAGCCAATGGCACTTTAAAAAGCACATGCGATAACATGCCTAGAACACAATGCTCTGTACAAAACACAGAGTATCATCTTTTCTCTCTCCATGTTGATATCATAGATTTTCTCTCTTTATCATTTTGAACATGGGGCCACCCTTGGAGACTCCCTTCTCTGAGTTATGTGCCCATGTCCTCCACAGTTGCTCCTACACTAGGTTCTTAATTTTGAGGTCAGGATCCGTGCATGCTCATTCTTTTTCCACTATGACTTTGCAGACTGACCTTGGGTAAGACACTCAATGTCCATGATTCAGTTTCTTTATCTAAAACACAAAAGCCCTGGCTCTTCACACATGTCTCTCCTAGTTCCATCCTTCTGGGATGTTATGCAGCTGTTTCACATCTAATTTTTTTTTAATGGGACTGAGACTGCTTGCTAGGTTGCATTTTCCTTAATAAAGTAAAATCTAAGATGTTTGGCCTAGCCAGAAGAATGTCTCTAGGGAAAAGACTTAATTCACCAAGCACATTCTTTGATAACTGTTATTTTCTGGTGTGGTGCTCAAGGTATAAAGGGACATAAGATGTAATCACCAGTTCCTTATACAGACAGTGACAGGCAGCTGAGTCAGCTCCGTAGTGCCACGATGGCTACCGTGATAAAGACTGATGCAGCATAGTATACAGTAGGCGCTCCTATGGTAGAGCAGTTTCCTAGCAGAGATGACACAAGTTTTGAAGCACACATCAAGGCTGGTGGTACACTATGTATACCACCATGGGATATGGGAGATAAGCAAACACGGCTGTCTGAGAGTGAGGAGGAAGTCTGGTGGCCATCAAAGGAGAGAGTCCAGACAGAAGTGACAGGCATAGGACAGATCTCACAGGGCTTTGTTGAGAGGCTTGGGCTATACTCTGAATTTAACAGGGGATTAAACTAAAGTCTGACTGTCTTAGACTGTTTATTATTATAGTAGTTACGAGGCCCCTTGAATGAAGAAGACTTTCAACTTGTTCATGTTGCCTGATTTTCACTTGAGGGAACATGGCCACCCTACCTAAAGAGGAGCCTTACTTTGGTCACTGGAGGGTTAGAAGTCAGTGTTCACCTCTGATGATCTTCAGGAAACCAAATTTTATATGAAATTATTTTCTAATAGTTTATTTCTAGATACCTATAGTTTCCAAGCTGTGGCTCATCTTTCATATCAAGAGAAATAAAAAAAGATGAAAAATAAAATCATTGCACAGGCCACGGCAGAAAAATCTGCTTTAAAACCCTATGCTTTATAATTTTTTGAATGATAAATATTATTATGTTGGTTTGAGATTAAGTTCTCAGAAGTTTGAGCCTAGTTTTTGGGGTCAACAGCATTGCTTTCATACACCATGGATAGAGAAACACACATTAGAAACACTTCCTGGAGAACAAGTTGGCAATGTATGGAATATCTTCTATCTTCTGTCTAGCAATTCCACTTCAGGGAATGGTTAGTTTTTGGTCTTGGAGATCAAGTGTCAAGTCTTGTACATGTATTAACTACATGACTTCCCCACAAAATCCTGTGTCTAGGAATTTTTCTTGAGGAAATAATCAAGCCATTCAAATGCAGTAGGGAAACCCCCTATTGTTCATTTCCCATTTGCATATTTAACCAACAGAGGACCCAAAAAGTGAGAGTTGTACTAACATGTCTGGAGTCTTTCTTTACTACTTTCCCATCAACAAAGCAACGTTAACAGCTATTTCCCTAGCATTTAAGAAGTTTTACCTTGTATTTTCTAAACCTTTAAATGTAGAAGTGTGATACTTCAATAACCACAACAAAAAGAGTAAGAGAAAAATGGAATGATTATCTATATTAAAAAACAGAACGTATGAAGCAAACTTGTGGACCCATCTTATAGTGGATGACAGCATAGTTTGGGCTGCACCGTGTTGATGACAAGGAATGCTGATATAGGATTAAAATATTTTATAAGTAAGACTTAGAAGAATAAGCAAAGTTGTGAGAAATTACCTGTCCAGTGTGTCAGAGCTGAGTACTTGGTCCTCCTTTTCTATTAGGAGTGTTTGACATCTACAGAGCATGGCTGAGGGGTCATGGGAAGACAGAAATTAGAAATTGCAAACTGTCTCAGAATGTATAAACCTGGAGTATGCAGGTGAACTAGAAATAGATGCCACAAGGGCTAAAGTCAGCTTTGAATTATCTTCAAATTGGATTGAAATGCTTATGGCTTGAGGGCAGAGATAAATGAGAATACTCCCTGAGGAAGATAACATCATCCTGGATTTCAACTCTGTCCTATCAACAAACACTGAAATGCAATGACTGTTGTTTAATAACAAGAAAAGAAAAATAACGAGACATACAAGGAGACAAGATAATAGGAATAATGTGGCAAACCCCACAGGCAATAGAAACATCCATGTAGGCTCTGGATATAGAAATAACATGACATAACTTTCAAATGTAATACTCCTCACATATGAGGAAGGGATACATCCAAATCACAGAAATATAGGAAAGTTGAAAGGAACAACAAGAGGTATGTATGCTCCAAACACTATTATAGCTACACACATTATAAGACATTATTAAGGAAGAAGAAATGCTTTTCACTGAAGAAAAATTTGACTCACAGGAAATTGTGTGTATCTAATAACATGACACACACACATACATCAGAAAAATATATGAAACAAGGACTGAAGAATCTGAAAAGGAAAATAGACTTATTCATAATCACAAGGAGACATTTCAATAATCACTTTAGCATCTAATAGAACCTAGAAATCTCAAACCAGTAAGAATATAAAGAACTTGAGAAATATGATAAAATTTGGATTACTAGGTATATAGAATGAGTCACCTTATAATAACAAAATACGTATTTTTTCTCAAGCATATAGAAAGGTAATACAGTTTCTAAAACCATTCAGAAAATTCCCTTCTAGTTATTTAAGCTGGAGTTAATATCAGTAAGATAATGAAAAGTCCCTTCCTCTTTAGTGTTTTGTTTGTTTGTTTTTGTTTGAGACAAGGTATCATTATGTAGCACTGGCTGGCCTGGAACTAGCTATGTAAACCAGGCTGCCTCAAACTCATAGAGATCTGCCCGCCTGATATCTCTAGTTCTGGGAATACAGGTATAGCCACCAAAGATATTTTGAAATTAATAAATGCAGTTCTATAGTTCCACAGTTCAAAGAAGGAACAACAATGGGAATAGGAAATAATTTAAATGGAAAAACAACGAACAGATGTAATATAATATAGCATCTTGTATCTACACTAGAAGAACATGCATAATCCACATCACAGAATAGAGTGAGAACTGAAAAGTGAACACTGATTTCAGAAATTTGGAGAAAGACCTACAGATTAAAATAAAATAAATCAGAAAGCAAGGGACAGAAAAATAATGATAGCAGCTAATTTAAACAAAACAGAACAAAGTGCACCAAAAATCTGAAAGTTTATTTGACAAGCTAATAAAATTAATCATGCTTCATGGGAAAAAAGAAGACAGCAAAAGATAGAAAGAGAAATGAAACAGAAAACACAAGTAGCCAATATATCAAATATCAAGAGGACATATTATAAATATTACATATGTTAAAAATGTAATAACTATGCAATATATTAAAATGTATACAATATGAAGAAATCGCCCACAAACAGTTTATTAAATGGATGGTAAGAGAAAAGGGATATATAAATAGTTTGATAATTATTAGAGAAGATGAATCTACAATGAAACTCTAAATAAGAAAAAAATAACTATGACTAGATGGTTTTCCCAGGAAATTTCATCTGTCACATAAGAGAATAATTTGTCCAATTTTCTGAGAATTCTGCCAGAAAACAAAATAAAAAAGGGGATCCTTATGCTATTTGAGTTATATAGCTAGATTCTGACATGTCATGATACATCAGAGGCATAACCTCAATACCAAAACTTCCCTAAAAATTCTGCCCCAATCTCTCTTAGGCAGACATATATAAAAGTGCTAAATAAATAACCCTAGATGAAATAGTAGCAAAGAAGCTTTAGCAATAATATAAAAAGCTAATATATCACTACTAATAAGGGTTTATTCCAGGAATTCAAGGTTGGTTTGGCATTGAAAACTCCACCAATGTATTTCATTAATTGAATACAGGAGACAGAATATAATCACTTAACTCTATGCATGAAAGCATCAAACAAGATTTAATATCCATATATGTTATTACAAATGCTAGCAAACTTGCTACGCAAAAGAAGTAAGCTATTGGAAAAAAAAAAACCATAGCAAACACCATATATAATAATAAAATGTAAAAATCTGTAAGATTGAGAAGAACACAAGATTATTCACTGTTACTGTTTGTATTAACCTTGCATTGATCCTCACTAATGTGCTCAACCTCATCAATATGCTGATGCTAGCTAGTGTGCTAATCCTAACTAGTATCCATCCCCATCCTGGCTTAGTGTGCTGACCTTAGTGCACTGATCCTGGCTAATGTGCTGATCCTAACTAGTATACTGATCCTGGCTATTGAAGTGGTGGACTTATAGCAATAAAATGCATGAGTTTTATAAAGGAAGACTGTAACTCATTTTTTTTGTCTATTATGTTATCAAGTATATAGAAAATCCAGAATACACAAGATTTACTTCAGTTAATAGGTAAGCTATGAGATCACTAGAGACATGCTCTACATTAAAAAAGAAAAACACTGCATTTCAATTTCTCAATCTGTAGGTTACTGTTTTGTTATCTTGTAAAGACATTTATTTAAATTTTGTATTTACTGTTAACTGAGATTGAGAAAAGATCTTTACCAATCCCACATTCGACAGAGGGCTAATATCCAATATTTATAAAGAACTCAAGAAATTAAACACCAAGGAACCAAATAACCCAATCAAAAAATAGGGAACAGAGCTAAACCGAGAATTCATGAAAGAGAATTGAGAGACACTTGAAGAAATGCTCAGCATCCTTAATCCTCAGAGAAATGCAACTTAAGATGACTCTGAGATTCCATCTCAAACCAGTCAGAATGGCTAAGATCAAAACCTCAAAAGACAACACATGCTGGTGAGATTGTGGAGAAAGGGGAACCCTACTCCATTGCTGGTGGGAGTGCAAGCTTGTACAACCACTATGGAAATCAGCCTTGCAATATCTTAGAAAACTTGGAATAGCCATACCATTCCTGGGCATACATCCAGAAGATTCCTCACCAAACTACAAGGACATTTCCTCATCTATGTTCATAGCAGCTTTGTTTGTAATAGCTAGAAACTGGAAACAACCCAGATGTCCCTCAACTGAAGAATGGATTAAAAAAACCAAGAAAACAAAAAACAAAAAAAAACCCTGTAGTACAGTTACACAATAGAATATTACTCAGCTATCAGAAGCAAGGAAATCATGCAATTTGCTACCAAATGGATGGAACTAGAAAAGCTCATCTTGAGTGAGCTAACCCAGACCCAGAAAGATACATGTATTCACTTATAACTGGAGTTCAGCCATATAGTACAGGATAACTATCCTACAACTAACAGACTGAAAGGAATAGGAACATAGACTTTGTTACCTGTTAGTGGGACACTTTGCCCTAGTGGAGCTGCCATGTAGGCCCCCAGTGCAAGAGGAAGCTCTTAGTCCTCATATGACTGACAAACTGAGGGGGGATGGTATATGGGGGCATCCCACACTGGACAAGTAGAATAGGTGCCAGAGGGGGGGAGAAGGTGGGAGGGTGGGATCAGGAGGGGTGGAGGGAGGGGGCTGTGATGGAGATGTAGCTTGAGGTAATAAATAAACATTTAAAAAAAGACAAAAACTATTGCCAGGCATGGTGGCGCATGCCTTTAATCCCATCATTCGGGAGGCAGAGGCAGGCAGATCTTTATGAGTTCAATGCTAACCTGCTCTACAAAGTGAGTCCAGAACAGGTAGGGCTACACAGAGAAACCCTGTCTCGAAAAAACCCAAAACCCAAAACCAAATATATATATATATTACCCACCACTAACTAATAAACTGCAGAATAAACATGTCAAGAATATGCCTAAATAAAAGAGATGTAAGTCATGTCTATAGTCATGCAGTGCTATAGTATACATTTGTTATTTCTCTCTGAATATTCTGTAGATTTATGTAGATTTGTGTTCTCAATGAAAACTCAAAGAGTATTTTGAAAATGGAGCTTGAGAAGATTATTCTAGGAGCATATATTGACATAAATGACAGTAAATATTCAGGATACCTGATAAAGAAGAGAAGCGGACTCAGCCCATGAGATTTTGAATGCATAGTCAGTGAACTAGTGTAACCTAAGTGAAAAAGAAAATGACCTGCCACAAGGATCTCAAGGTATTCAGGCATTATATTAAAGCAAAGATGATGTTCCAAGTAGTTCTTTCCAGAAGGGCCTGTTGTCTATCACTAAGAAAAAAAAAAATGAATTGACCTGACTTGTCTCCTTAGACTTGAATAAGCTTTACTGTTATTTCTTTTACCTCAAGCAGATATGAATGTGAAAGTTAAAGCTGTGTGGATTCTAGAAGGGACCAGGTTAATGTCTCCACAGACTTTGGTTAGGAAAACTAGGCAAAGGAACACAAAGCTCTAAAAATAAATATCAGTACAATGAATTACATAAAGCTAAGAACCTCTTTGCCTAAAAATGGCTACAGAGTCAGAAACACTAAAGGAAATTTATGTCCTCATTTTGACTTGCTCACCTCTGTGCAAAGCCCTTACCTCTATGTGGGTCTTCACATGACTGCCTTGGGAGTGCAGGGATTCCCTTCTCTCCAAATGCATAATCTGCAGGTTCATGCCAGAAAGGCTATGTGTAGAAAGGCAGCTCTTGCCATCTACGTTGACGTAAGTTTGGGAATAGGCTATGAACTTTGCTAGCCATAGTAATTTTGTGGCTCTATGAAAACCTTACAAAATAAAATTGATTTAGAATTCAGGTTTAAGAACCCATTATGAAAAAGAGTATTCTGAGTCAGAATCTTCACCCACCTCAAGTGTTTATAAAAATCTGGCTGCATGAGTCATATATTTTTTTAGAGACTCTATTTCATGACTCCGGAACAGGGCACCCAGAACTTTCCTACTACTCTAACTAAACTTTCAGCTCAAAATACGAACATCATCTTTACTATAATGAAGTTGTATGACCAGGTGCTTGACAGCATTTCAGAGGCTGTTGGATACAAGGCTTTAGAGACCATGTAGGTTCCTTTTTGTTGGACCTTATCCCCCAGGAAGCAGCATAGTCATCAAATAGGACAATCCGTTAGAATCCAGGACCATGTCAGATGTTGGAAGTCTGTGCCAATAATTAAACAGTGTTAAGTCAAATAGGACAATCCATTAGAATCCAGGACCATGTCAGATGTTGGTAGTCTGTGCCAATAATTAAACAGTGTTAAAGAGTCACTTGGGGACTGGGGCACCTTGATGTGCTACTGAGAGATGAATGTTAAGAATGAGACTACTGTGCCCCAGAGCCAGGGCTATACTGGGTAGTTGGCTGTCCAGTGTGAAGGCCATAAGAAGAGACAAGTGGTAAATAAATAGGGCACCATGGCTGGACTAGTTTCAATGAAGGAGACAGGGAAACTGAGTGAGATTAGTTAACTACCTAGATCACGCACAGCTTTGAAATCCAGGGAAACAATGAATTTTTTTTTAATTGGAGGGAATCCATTAGTGAGTTTTAAGGCAAAGAGGCCATAATTTGATTTACATTTTGCAAAATCTCTCTTCATGTTCTATAGGTTCTATTGGTACGTGATATGTGATATTTAAATCCACCACCACCTAGAGACAACTTGCCTTTCATTATAGGCTTGTTAACACTGTCTAGCACTTTCCAGTTTACAAAGTTTGTTTGTTTCTTTGTTATGGTACCAGAGAATGAACCCAGGGACTTTCACATGCTAGGTAATTGCCTCACTGCTGACCACACCGAAACCTGCTTTCTTCCATTGCTCTTCTCAAAAAGCCATACTAAAAATTCTTTTTCTGTGATCTGCATTTTATTGACAAGGAAACTGAGGTTTATAAAGGATGCACTTTTTTGTTAGACTCCATGTTCTCTAAAGGCAGACATTCAGAAATGGAAAGATTTTACTTATAAAACTGTGGAGTTTTGCTCTTTAAAAAAGAGATCTATTCCACTGACCTGCAGTCCTCAAAGAGGCTGGTACTTCTGGGGTCACTCATCCAGCCTCATCATGCCAGCTCGGCTTCAACATTTTTTTTTTTTGTTTGCCTGACACGTGTGTACACCTGAATTCCAGACTGCTTCTCTTGGACTTTCTGAGCATGTTCCTTTGGTTCTTTGCTACAAGCCATTTTCTTCTCTCACTGTTGAACTTGTTCTCAGAAAGTCAAACGGGAGCCAGGCGTTCCCTCATTGCCATTAATTATCAAGCCCATTCTCCTGGGAGCTTAGGACAGTGCAATGAAGCATCATAGACATTCTCTTCCCTCAGAAGTGACAAATGGAAATTGTGCATATTAATGCTTATGGTTTACCACATGATGTTTTGAAATATGTATGCATTGTGAAATGGCTATATCAAGCTAAGCTGACATATGTATTATCTTATACTGTTAGTGATTTTCAGATGACTATAACTAACTTTAGTCATTACAATCTGTAATAGAACTTTTAAGTTTATTCCTTCTAAGGAAGTTTTATACCCTTTGACGGACATTTCCAAAGTTCCTAACACCAGTTCCTGGTAGCTACCATTATTCTCTTTGTTTATGAGTTTGACTTTTAAAAATTTCACATATGAGAGACTGGGAGAGATCATAGTGTTTGTTGTTGTGTGCCTGGAAGAGCTCACTTAATGTAACACCCTTTGGATTTATCCATGTTGTCATAAATGACAGGGTTTTCCACTTCTCTCTCTCTCACACACACACTGACATTCTTTACCTATTCATTAATTAGGGACACTTAGATTGAGTTTATATTTGAGCACTGTAAGCAGTGCTGCAGTGAACAGGTGGGTGTAGGGATCCACTGATTTCATTTCCTTTGGCTACAAGTGCAGTAGTGGGATTGTTGAATTACATGTAGCTCTGTAGAGAGTGATTGAAGCACTGAATGAATGTTCATTGTTGGCATGAACACAGGTATGTCAAGGACCTCAGTTCCTCAGACCCATGGGAATGGCAAAGCCTTCCCCAGGGGAGGCTCAAAGGGATGGTAAAACCTTCCTCTGGTCCTGGTGTGAATGGTGCCAGTGTGTACTGAAAAAGGCCACCATAACTACCCCCCACCCCCAGATATGTGTGATCTGAATACTGCTCCTCTACAGGGACCACTCCTCCTGAGATTTGCTAAGTCTGCCTCCTTGTTCAACTGTATGCAATAACCCCGCCTCCCTGTCCAGTCAACTATACTAAAAACTCTGAGCTTCTAGGGTTCAGTGGGTTCTCCATCAGAGAGCCCAGACCACCTAATCCCAGCTTTTTTCTTGTGTACATGTGTCTGTGTGTATGTCATTTTCTCATTCCTCATCACCCCAGTTAGGACAATTCCCAGAGCCCTGGGGAGTACGGCATAGCTCCACTTTTAGGATTTTTAGGAAAACCTATACTGCTTCCTATAGAGGCTGCACTAACTTACGTTCCCATCGGTAGTCTGCAAGGGTTCCAGTTTTTCCCACATCCTCATCAATGGCTGTTATCCTTCAACACTTATCTTTCTTTATAATTTTGTTTAGCTTAGAAACTTATGCAAAAAGTACCTTTGTGCTATACCACAGCTACAGCAGATTCTGATTGTCGGGGGGGGGGGGCTGACCACCCTATGCTTCCTTCTTAAATTATCTTTTAGAAGGCTAGTAAGCCCTTTAACATTATATGCAAAATTGTGTGCCCCAATATATTTTTCTAGGACAGGAATTCACAGCCTCACTTAGATTTTCAGAGGACTCATGATCCAAAGTGTTATTTCTAGATACAAGCCAAATCCCTCAACTTTCTGCTGCTATTATTCCCCCATTATGATTAACCATAACCTAGAATGGTGAGCTGAAATAAACCATTTCTCCCTGAGTTGCCTTTGCCAGCGTGTTCTGTCATAACACCCAGAAAGGAAACTATGAGAGCCCATAAAGACGCATTGAGATGAAGGCAGTCTGCAGCCCAGAAGAGCCCTCACCAGAACTGTCCATGCTGAATCCTGGTCTCAAACTACCAACCTCCAAAGCTGAGCAAATACACATCCCTACTTGCAAATTTACCCTGTAATGTTTTGTGAAAGGAGCGTAAGTACACAAGGGCAGTGCCATGTGTTCTAGAACAAGGGAGTCCAGCCGAACATGAGAACAGCAGCCTTGGTCTTATATGGCCTGAGTATCATTGTGCTTGGTATGTATGCCGGTCACCATGATATAGGGTTTTTACAGTGAGTGACCCTGGAGCGTACATCCAGGCTTCTGACTGCTCGTCCTATCCATCTGAGCTCCATCCTAGCCATCAGACTGCTGAAGCAAAAATGTAGTTTAATGTCTAGGAATATGCATCCGATAGCCAGGCTTAATTAAGCAACCTTAATTAAGAGCCGGGGTGGGGGGGTCAAAATATAAATGAAAGTAGGAGGAGGTTTAGTTGGGATTTAGAAGGGGTTAGAAAGAGAGGGAGGTTAGTGAAATAAAGCAGTGGGGTGAGTATGATCACAATATACTGTACATATATAAGAAATTGAGAAGAGAAGTATGTTCAACTGATGTCTTTCCCACAACAATATGATTGAATCATGTAATCAAAGTTATTAAATGAAAAGAAATAAGGGATTTCTAAGTATGGAGGTGTCTTCTTCAAAGGTCTTGGGGCATAAGTACAAAGTGAACATGAGCAGGAACCCATAAGGTCTATCTATGTCAAGATATGCCTGGAGTGTAGACAAGACAAAAGGAAGGTGACCAGAGAAGAGATGGAAGCAAAGTGTGCTGTTGTGAGGAAGTGTGAACTGAACAGGAGCTGTTAGCAACAGGGAGAGAGACAATTCAGATGGCAGTGAGATACCACCCACTCAGTCATCCCTCACAGTCTTCTGAGAAGTAGACAGCAGCTTTCTCTTTGGGGCAAACAGTAACCCAGCTTAAGTAGGTAGTAGGGAATGGTAGAATTCTCAGTCTGGAAGAATGTTTGCCTTGGGTTTTTAAAGATGGTCACTTTGCACAGCCAAGACAGGAAAAGCTTGACAGATGTGGGTAATTTATGAGCTGCTGCATATTAATGCACAAGAAGCTAAAGTGAAGAATTTGGTAGATTTCCTCATTCTACTTTGCACAAACAGTGTAGTATGTAAGTATTATCCTAGGTCATCACTGCTCAGTAGGAGATAACTGATGTTGGGGCAGATGGCGAGCAATGATGGAGGAAAGAAAATGTCATGCAAGGTGGAGGATATCAGAGAGGCTACGATGCACCAAAAACTACCTACCTGGCTGAGGCATCTTTTCCTTTTACAGGAAAGGGTGACTATCCCTTAGGCCGACTGTGAGTAGTACTCTCCTTCACTAAACTCAGAAGGGAAAGGTTTGTGTGTTTTAATTAAAACAGATCTTTGTCAAACTGTTTCAACTTGAGGCTTTTGAAAAATACAGATGCCCAGATGATGCCTACCATGTGGTAGGAGTCACCAAGCCGTGTGACACATATTACACAAGGTGCTCTGGGCTTGCTTCTGTCAAACAAATTAAACGCCTGCACCTCACACACTTCACAAGGCCAAATTAAACACTTGTCAGGGGGAGATGCCTGTGCTGTGCAGGGCCTGTAGCTTCCTCAGCACTGGCTAGCTTTCTCACAAATCTCAAGATATCTCTGGTAAATTACAGGGAGATGGCACTTTGTGTCCTAAGTGGTCATTTCCAAGATTTAGGCCTCCCCACAGGGATGCATCTTGTTCTATCTATCCTGGAATTCTAGTTAGTCAGTGGAAGATTTTTCACTCCCACAGATGGTTCATTCTTGCAAATAAACATGGCCATGGGTGCCCATAATCTTTTCTCACAAGCAATTTATAGTAAATTAAAGGTGAACTCTATTGCACCACTCCTCCGCAGACTATTCACTAATTGAACTACAGTAATTTAGTGTGTGACTCCACTCGTTGACCTGGTCATTGTTAATCCTTTTTTGTTGTAGACCAGAGTTACCCAGCTCCCTATTTAGATTGGCATTTAGATAGACTTTGACATAAGCCTACCAGGTTCTGGTTTTACCAGCTGGCAACTAACCTTGGTAATTGTGTGTGTGTGTGTGTGTGTGTGTGTGTGTGTGTGTGTAGGGAACAAAGTTTGAGAATTAGTTCTCTCTCTCCACCTTGATAAGGCAACATCTCTCTTACTGTTTATGCCCCATTGAATACTCTATGCTAGCATGCTAGCCAGTCCAGGACCTTCTCTCCCCCTGCCCCCATATGCAACATTCAACTTTTCACGTGGGTTCTGGGGATCAAACTCACATTTCAGGCTGTGAAGCAAGTGCTTTCCCCTAGTGAACTATCTCCCAAAAGTTTTGATAAATAGTAGCCTGCCCTGAGTTATATTCTTATATCCCCAAGACCATATATTCGTTCTAGAAACTTACATTACAAAGACCAAAAGACAATGGCTGTCTTGAATAATTTTGGTCCCTCACTACCACTTTTAAGACTACTTCAGTCCTTGCTCTGGTCTCCCATCAAGGATGATTCGAGAACTTTTCTAGTAGATGAATCCCTATGTACAGACATGCTTACTTAGTCACCCTCTTATTATCATTCAGGAAAAAAGGCCTCAAATTTCCAGAATTAACTTCACATCATCATTCTATTATGAGAGTTAAGTGGGGCATTGCATCACAGGAAAGAATAACTCAGCATTTGAACCCAAGGGATACAGAGACTGGAAATCCAAGGTAAAGTATAATCCATATCAGCAGTTGGAATGTGGCAGCATCAGTAACTCTGCAGAAAGCAAGTCCAAGGCCATCAGGAAAGGATTGGCCATCACCAACCAGTGTTGGGTTGGAGATTATGACCGTGTCAACTAACTCTGATATCATTTTTTCAGGGTTTCCTGGGTCACCAACAAGTCTAAGCACATTTCACATGTTCAGCTGTTTAATCCTCAAGTGACTCTTGTACATAGGCACCATGGTAAGACACATCTAAAGCTGGGCACTCAGTAATCATTTATTTTCAGAACTTTGACCGCTATGAGTTTCTGCACTTAATACTGTCCAAAGTGAGAACCACACTTGTCTATGGATATAAACATACATATTTAGAAGGCAGTTTGTTTTATCCATGTAACAAAGACAATGATAGGTTCCACTCATGACCTCTTCTTCCATGGACTTTAGGCAAGGCCCCTACAGGTTCTCTACTCTAACTCAAGCACAGAAATCTAAAATTCCAAAACTAGGGTCTGCACACAGCACAGAGCATGCAATGTTTGTCTTTTTTGGATCTAGGTTATTGCACTCAGCATGACATTTTCTAGTTTTTTTCTATTTCATTTTTTAAAAAAAGCTGAATAAAATTGTGTAAATGTACTATATTTACATTATCTATTAATCAACTGATGGGCTGTTAGCTGATTCCATTTCCTAGCTGTTGTGAATAGAGTTGCAATCAACATAGATGTGGAAGAATCTCTGTTATAGAACATGGAATTCTTTGGGTATATGCCCAGGAGTAGTATTGTTGAGTCACGTGATAACTCTATTTGTAGATTTTTGGAGAAAACTTCACACTGATTTCCATACTGGATACACAGATTTACACTCCCATCAACAGTGACTTAAGGACTCCCTTTCCCCCTAGCCCCACATCCTTGCCAGCGTTTACTGTTATTTTGACTGGAGTAAGATAGAATCTCATTTGCATTTCCCTGATGCCTAATGAGGTTAAACACATTGAACACTTTTTTTTTTTTAGCAGTTTATCTACCATTTATTTGTATTTCTCCTTTGAGAACTCTCTGTTAAATATATCCTTAACACAGATAAATACAAACAATTAAAAACCCTCATAACATATTCCTTAAAATGGAGGAGGAGTTCAGGTTATGGAGATGGTTAGATAGTAGAATGTTAAAGTCAGGTGCCAAATACATATGGACTGGACATTGGGAATGTATGCTAAGCCATATAACTCTTATAATTGTGGCCTATTTATTTCTGTTGTTTTGTATTGTGTTTATAGTTATAAGAAAAAGAACCATTTTTTGGACTGAAAGGGAGAGCTGTTGGGGGGAAAAAAGAAATACCTTAAACTAAAAAAAAAAAAAAAAAAAAAAGAAGGGAAGAGGATGGGGGGTTGAGGGGGAGGAGGGTGGATGGGACTGGAGGGGGGAGTAGGGAGGGGATTGTGATTGAGATGTAACTTGAAGAAATAAAAAATAAATTATTAAAAAAACAAAAAAAAATAATAAGTAAATTATTCCACGTGGCATTCTGACACCAGGGGGAAGATCAGGGGAGCTGTGGGAACAGGTATGTTCTCAGCGGAGCCATTGTGGCCCCAACCACAACACATTTTGAACTATGGGACAACAGCG
This sequence comes from Lophiomys imhausi, assembly GCA_907164525.1. NCBI lineage: Eukaryota > Metazoa > Chordata > Mammalia > Rodentia > Muridae > Lophiomys > Lophiomys imhausi. The sequence continues at coordinate 8,251,757 of CAJQZJ010032273.1, read as the reverse complement.
GGACCACAGCGGTGTATCTCCAACAGAGCAGTTGTCTGGGAGATGTAAGCATATTTGAGCATGCCCAGAGGGGTGTTGGACATACAGGCCCCTCTGTTGGATTTACAATCACTAGGAAAAACACTGCAGCTAGACAAAGCAGCGAGATACACTTCCTGTAATGGGCTACACCTCTGGCACCAGTGCAGTGTTCTGGGCCTTGGGTGGTGGGTGACCCCAATCACTAGTATCCACAGGACAGCCCCAGCACCCAAATCAAAACCAGCACAGCCACAGGAATGGTGAGATCAAAGTGGGCTGAAGGGCCCGTGGTCAAGTTGGAAGGCTGCTGGGAACTCCACTGAGTCCAAGCCCTGGACGGGTTGTGGAGTTAATTTTGGACCCCTCAGCCAGTGCTGACTTCTCCAGCAGGAAACCAGATCCTCATCATCTACAGTTTTACCCCTGGTGCAGTGAGTTCTAGGCTGGTGTGTACTGCGGGAGTGACTCAGATTATGAGGGCTTAGTGCCTAGGGCTGAGAGGCACAGAAGTGCCCTGGGGACCATCTAGGAGGAGGCGCCTGAGGGGAACATGATCACTGACCTAACCCTCGGACCAGACAAACTAGTAGTAGGGGACTTTGCAGGGTGGAATAACATACCCAACCCTAACCCTGACCTGAGCTCCCAGTTGGGACACAACTGGAAGGGGTGAACTTCAGGAAGCCCACTGAAATACAGCCCCCAACACAAGACCCCACCTAGCCTGTGTTGAGCTACAGACCACCAAGACTATACAGCCTCTACACCAAAGCCCCATCCTTAGCATCAGGTCCAGGAGACACTAGGAACAATCAGCTAAGGACAACCAGGTGGCTAAAGGTCAGCGAAAAAACAAATCTGACAAAAATCAGGGAAATATGACTCCAACAAAATACAGCGATGCTAATACAGCAAACTCTGACCATCCCATCACAGCTGAAACACACGAAAATGATGACAAATCTATACTTAGGAAAATGATAGAGTCCTTACAAGAAGAAGTGAAATCTCTGAAAGAATATAAAGAATCTTCAATTTTACAAATGAAATCAATGGAGAATACCATTAGAGACCTCCAAACCAACTCAGCCAAATATGAATGGGAAAGAGACAAGGCTATGAAAGATCTGAATGATTGGCAGACAAACTCATCTAAATTGGAGCAGGAAATGTATAAAACATCTAAAAGCATTCAAGACTTGAAACTGGAAATGGAAACAATAAAGAAAACACAAGCAGAAATAGTCCTGGAGTTGGAAAACCAAGGGAAGAGAACAGGAACTGAAGACATGACTATCAAAAATAGGATACAAGAGATGGAAGGCAGAATCTCAGGTGTGGAAGATTCAATTGAAGAAATCAGTATAGCAACCAAAGAAAATGAGAAATCTAAAAATGTTTTCACCCAGAACATCTAAGAAATCAAGGACTCAATGAAAAGATGGAACCTAAGAATTATAGGCATAGATGAAAGATAAGACTCCCAACTCCAAGGTCCAGGAAACATCTTCAACAAAATCATAGAAGAAAACTTCCCAAACCTAAAGAAAGAGATGCTGATAAATTTCCAAGAGGCTTACAGAACTCCAAACAGATTAGACCAGTAAAGAAATTCCTCTCACCACATATTTGAAACTCCAAATGTACAGAACAAAGAAAGAATATTAAAAGCTGTAAGAGAAAAAGGTCAAGTAATGTATAATGGCAGACCCATTCGAATTACACCTGACTTCTCCTCAGAAACTTTAAAACCAGAAGGCCTTGAACACATGTCCTACAGGCCCTAAGAGAACATAGGTGTCAGCCCAAACTACTATACCCAGCAAAACTTTCTATCAACATAGACGGAAAAAAAAAGATATTCCATGACAAAACCCAATTTAAACAGTATCTATCCAAAAACCCAGCTCTACAGAAGATCCTGGATGGAAAATTCCAACCCAGAGATGATAACTACACCCAAGAAAACACCAGAAAACCCCACTGCACTTAAACCAAAAGAAACATACAATCATCACCTAAATGAAAATAGCAGGAAACAAAAACCTTTGCTCATTAATATCCCTCAACATCAATGGACTCAACTCCCCAATAAAAAGACACAGGCTTACAGAATCGATCCATAAACAAGATCCATCATTTTGCTGCATACAAGAAATGCATCTCACTAACAAAGATAGACTCTACCTCAGAGTAAAGGGCTGGGAAAAGGTTTTCCAAGCTAACAGTCCCAGGAAGCAAGTTGGAGTAGCCATCCTAATATCAAATAAAATACACTTTCAACTGAAGTTAATCAAAAAAGACAGGGAAGGGCACTACATACTCATTAAGGAAAAATTAATCAAGATGACATCTCAATACTGAATATCTATGCCCCAAATACAAGTGCACCTACATCTGTAAAAGAAACTCTTCTAAAGCTTAAACCACACATTGATTCCCACACATTAATAATGGGAGATTTCAATACCCCACTTACAACAATGGACAGAACATGGAGACAGAAACCAAACAGAGAAAAAATGAGGCTAACAGAGGTCATGAACCAAATGGACCTAACATATATCTACAGAACATTTTACCCAACCACAAAAGAATACACCTTTTTTTCAGCACCTCATGGAACCTTCTCCAAAATTGACCATATAGTAGGACACAAAGCAAGACTCAATAGATACAAGAAAATTGAAATAACCCCTTGGATCTTATCAGACCACCATGGATTAAAATTGGACTTCAGCAACAACAGAAGTAACAAAAAGCCTACACATTCATGGAAACTGAAAAACTCTCTACTCAATGACCACTGGGTCAGAGAACAAATAAAGAAGAAAATCAAAGACTTCTTAAAATCCAATGAAAATGAAGCCACAACATACTCAAACCTATGGGACACAATGAAAGCAGTGCTACGAGGAAAGTTCATAGCCCTAAGTGCCTTCAAAAAGACAATTGACAGCTCATATGAGCAACTTAACAGCAGAACTGGAAGAGCTAGAAAAAAAAGAAGCAAACACTCCGGAGAGGAGCAGAAGGCAGGAAATAGTCAAACTTAGGGCTGAAATCAACAACTTAGAAACAAAAAGAACAATACAAAGAATCAATGAAACCAAGAGTTGGTTCTATGAGAAAATCAACAAAATAGACAAACCCTTAGCCAAACTGACAAGAAGTCAGAGGGAGAATACCCAAATCTGTAAAATCAGAAATGAAAAGAGAGAAATAACAACAGACATCTAAGAAATACAGAGAATCTTCAGGTCTTACTTCAAAGCAAAATGATGGATCTTGTTTATGGATCAATTCTGTAAGCCTGTGTCTTTTTATTGGGGAGTTGAGTCCATTGACGTTGAGGGATATTAATGAGCAAAGGTTTTTGTTTCCTGCTATTTTCATTTAGGTGGTGATTGTATGTTTCTTTTGGTTTAAGTGCAGTGGGGTTTTCTGGTGTTTTCTTGGGTGTAAGAGCTAGAAGAAAAAGAAGCAAACACTCCCAAGAGGAGCAGAAGGCAGGAAATCATCAAACTTAGGGCTGAAATCAACAACTTAGAAACAAAAAGAACTATACAAAGAATCAATGAAACCAAGAGTTGATTCTATGAGAAAATCAACAAAATAGACAAACCCTTAGCCAAACTGACAAGAAATCAGAGGGAGAATACCCAAATCTGTAAAATCAGAAATGAAAAGGGAGAAATAACAACAGACATCTAAGAAATACAGAGAATCTTCAGGTCTTACTTCAAAGATCTGTATTCCACAAAATTTGAAAACCTAAACGAAATGAACAATTTTCTTGATAGATTCCATCTACCGAAGCTAAATCAAGATCAGATTAACAAATTAAACAGTCCTATAACTAGTAAGGAAATAAAAACAGTCATTAAAAATCTCCCACCCAAAAAAAGCCCAGGGCCAGATGGTTTCAGCACAGAATTCAAAGAAGAGCTAATACCAATACTCTTCAAACTATTCCACAAAATAGAAATAAAAGGAGTACTGCCAAGCTCATTCTATGAAGACACAGTCTCCCTGATTCCTAAACCACACAAAGATCCAGCAAAGAAAGAGAATTTCAGACCAATTTCCTTCATGAACATAGATGCAAAAATACTTAATAAAATACTGGCAAACCAAATCCAAGAACACATCAAAAGTACACCATGATCAAGTAGGCTTCATCCCAAGAATGTAGGGGTGGGTCAACATACGAAAATTCATCAATGTAATTCACCATATAAACAAGCTGAAAGAAAAAAACCACATGATCATCTCATTAGATCCTGAAAAATATTTGATAAAATCCAACACCACTTCATGCTAAAAGTACTGGAGAGAGCTAGCATACAAGGACCATAACTGGAAATAATAAAGGTGGTATGCAGCAAGCCAGTAGCCATCATCAAATTAAATGGAGAGAAACTTAAAGCATTTCCTCTAAAATCAGGGAAAAGGCAAGGGTGCCCACTCTCCCCACATCTCTTCAACATAGTACTTGAAGTCCTAGCCAGAGCAGTAAGACAAGTAAAGGAGATCAAATGGATACAAATTGGAAAGGAAGAATTCAAATTATCCCTATTTGCAGATAATATGATAGTGTATATAAGTGACCCCAAAAATTCTACCAGAGAACTAATACAACTGATAAACACCTTCAGCAAGGTGGCTGGATATAAAATTAACTCAGAAAAATCGGAAGCCCTTCTTTATACAAAAGATAAATGAGAAAGAAATTAGGGAAATAACACCCTTCATAGTAGACACAAACAACATAAAATATCTGGGGTAACTCTAACCAAGCAAGTGAAAGACCTGAATGACAAGAACTTCAAATACTTGAAGAAAGAAATTGAAGAGGGCAGAAGAAGATGGAAAGATCTCCCATGCTCATGGATAGGTAGGATCAGCATAATAAAAATGGACATCCTACCAAAAGCAATATACAGATTCAATGCAATTCCAATCAAAATACCAACACAATTCTGTACAGACCTGTAAAAAACAATTCTCAACTTCATATGGAATAAGAAAAACCCAGAATAGCTAAATCTATCTTGTACAATGAAAAACCATCAGGAGATATCACCATCCCAGATTTCAAGCTGTACTACAGAGCAATAGTAATAAAAACAGCGTGGTACTGGTATAGCAACAGACCAGTAGATCAATGGAATTGAACTGAAGACCCAGAAATGAACCCACACACCTATCTATGGTCACTTAATTTTAACAAAGTGGCCAAAACCGTACAATGGAAAAAGGACAGCATCTTCAACAAATGTTGCTGGTCCAACTGGATGTCCACATGTAAAAGAATGAAATTAGACTCATACTTATCACCTTGTACAAAACTTAAGTCCAAGTGGATCAAAGACCTTAACATAAGGCCGGTCACCCTAAATCTACTAGAAGAAAAAGTGGGAAAAACCCTCGAACTCATTGGCACAGGCGACATCCTCCTGAACAGAACACCAACAGCTCAGGACCTGAGACCAACAGTCAATAAATGGGACCTCATGAAACTGAAAAGCTTCTGTAAGGCAAAAGACACCATCATTTGAACAAAACAGCAACCACATCTGACAGAGGGCTAATATCCAAAATTTATAAAGAACTCAAGAAATTAAACACCAAGAGACCAAATAATCCAATCAAAAATGGGAAACAGAAGTAAACTGACAATTCAGAAAAGAGAAATCTCTAATGGCCAAGAGACACTTGAAGAAATGTTCAGCATCCTTAATCATCAGAGAAATGCAATTCAAGAATGACTCTGAAATTCCATCTCACACTTGTCAGAATGGCTAAGATCAAAAACTCAAATGACAGCACATGCTGGCAAGGTTGTGGAGAAAGGGGAACACTCCTCCATTGGTGTTGGGAGTGCATGCTTGTACAACCAATATGGAATCAGTCTGGCCATATCTTAGAAAACTTGGGATAGCTCTACCTCAAAACCCAGCTGTACCAGTTCTGGGTATATATCCAAGTGATTCCTCACCAAACCACAAGGATGTTTCCTCATCTATGTTCATAGTAGCCTTATTTGTAATAACTAGAAACTGGAAACAACCCAGATGCCCCTCAACCAAGAAATGGATAAAAAACTGTGGTACATCTATACAATGAAATACTACTCAGCCATCAGAAACAACCAAATCACGCAATTTGTAGCCAAATCGATGAAACTAGAAAGGCTCATCCTGAGTGAGCTAACCCAGACTTAGAAAGATGCACATGGCATCTGTTCATTTATAACTGGATTTTAGCCATATAGTACAGGATAACTATACTATAACAATGCACCAAAAGGAAAACGAACATGGACTTTGTTACTTGTTAAGGAGACACTCTGCCCTAGTGGTGCTGCCATGTAGGCCCCCAATGTATGAGGAGGCTCTCTGCCCTCATATGATGGCTGAACTGGGGCGGGGGACTGATATGTAGAGACACTCCACTCAGGAGGAGTAGGACAGAAGGGAGGGGGGCAGAGGGTGGGAGGGCAGGACTGGGAGGGGTGGAAAGAGTGCACTGTGATGGAGATGTAACTTGAAGTAATAAACATTTAAAAAAAAAAAGAAAAGAGAAAACCTCAATTAAGAAAATGCCTCCATAATCAATGGCTGTGGGCAACCCATTGGGCATTTTCTTCATTAGTAATTGATGGGGGAGAGCCCATCCCATTGAGGATAGGGGAATATCTCTAGGCTAATGATCCTGGGTTCTATAAGAAAGCAGTATGAACAAGCCATAAGAAGCAAACCAGTAAGCAGTATTCCTCAATGGCCCAGGATCGATCGGCTCCTGCTTCCAGATTCTCGTCCTTCAAAAATAAACAGTGATGGGGAAGTGTAAGCCAAATAAACCCTTCACTCCCCCACGCAAGAATAAATAAAAGAAAGCTTTTTCCTTACAGGATGGCATTCATATTCATTCACAGTTCTCCTTAGAGCGCAGCTAGACTTCCTTTCCTTTGTGCTATTTTCCAGACCATGTATCACTGTAGGTTTTAGGATGTCTGATGAGGACATTTCCCGTGACACACTCTCCCAATCCCCAGTGAACTTCTTTTACAGCTTCTAACACCAGTTCTCCCACTTCTCCTCCAGGATCACACACGCACTTACTAATGAACTCATATTTACCATATTGTAGCCCTATGAAGGCAAATGTATTATCTGTTTTGGTTACCTATGTATATTCAAAACTAACTCAGGGAAAGGGCTTTCTATGCATTTGTTGAACAAATGACAGAATTTGTACAGTATAATTAAAAATATAGTCCCAGGAAATGTTAACAGACTCAACTGATATATAAATGTGCAAGATTTTTGTGAATGTCAAACTCTGTATACACGTTAATTGTCATTGTCTCAATGGATAAAATATTTCTTTCTTTTATGTACATATTTATGTACATGAACTGGAAATGTTCCTACTAGAGCAACAAACTAAGTTTTGGAGACAATAGACTTCCTCAGTTGAGATGATGTCAGTTTATAAAAGGTGGGTCTGGAAATGAATCATTTGATTAAGAGTCCAGAACTTCAGTGGAATGAACAGCTTCACATGCTGCTGTTTCCACTTTGAGTTCAGTCTCCATGACTTCCAATAATGTCACCATCCCTAAGAAGAAATAATCTATGTTGTCTACAACTACTGTGATATCTGCATGTTCTGGGAGAAGAGCTTTATCTGCAATGTTCAAGCTAACTCCTTCCTGATCTTTCTACTAGACCTGTTCCCCAGGCTGCAGCTGTTGCTTGCAATATTTTTCCTTGAAACATAATGTCATCCTTGGTTATGGTTTCAGAAGCATTATTGTGTTCCTTAGGTTTTTTTTTGTTTGTTTGTTTTGTTTTTGTCAACTATAAGGTAGAATTATTTGGGATGAAGACCCTTCAGTTGAGGAATCACTTTCATCAGGCTGGCCTATACACAAGTCTGAGGGGGCATTTCCTTGATTAATGTTTGATGGGCAGTGCCACCCTGGATGGCTGGTCCTGAGTTGTATAAGAAAGCAGGCTGAGCAAGCCAGTAAGGAACATTCTTCAAGCCTCTGCTTCAGCTCCTGCCTTCAGGTTCCTGCCCTTGATTTTCCTTCATAATGGACTGTGATGGAGACACATATGCCAAATAAACCCTTTCCTCCCCAATTGCTTTGCTATGTCTTCATCACCGTAACAGAAGGCAAACTAGAACAACTCCTATCAATGAATGTACAATCAAACAGCAGAAACATCTTTCTAAATTAGAGTCCTATCATGTCTCTCCTAAAAGACACTCTTACCCTAGTGTACTTCCTTATTCCTTGACATTTTATGAGCCCAAATCTTCACTATGGTGGTAGTGTGGTTCTGGCAAAGTTCTTAGCTCTGCCACTTACTCTTTACCCTCACTGTGTCCTTGGTCCTTCCTCTATGACATGTGAGGATAAAGGTACTGGAGGACACATTGTCATGGTTGTGGCCGCGATAATTACCTGACAAGCTTTCAGTTGTAGTCTGGGTATTCATATATTGGCTGAAATCTCTCTTGATTTCTTTTTAGAGGTGAAAAGTGATTAATTTCTAGTTTGATGGTGCTTCCTTTGACACAAGACACATAATTAGCAGGACTGTTTCAGGACCCTATTTGGGCTCCAGCCTCTGCTGCAGGAGCTCATAAGTAATGCTCCTCTTATCTTGGTTGTACATTTTCAATGTTTGGCATCAGTCGATGGCTAACTTCGATGAGAAGGATAGCTTCAGATTCTGGTTCTGCCACTTGCTGGATGAAGGATTGTTGGTGAGGAATTAAAGTCTTTGCAGTTCATTAGAAGAGGTCCCATAGTTGCTCTCTGAGGGTCTTCTATGACTGTTGAAGGACCCTCAAAGGACCCACAAAGGACAGTACAGACAGTGCTATAGATACTCTCTCTGCCTCCTTTGCACACAGTCAAATCTACATTATAAAGGGAACTTTGTGGAGAAACAGTAACGTTGTGGAACGTGATTGAGTCTCTCGTGGATAGTCTAAGTCAGGAGCTCAGAGCTCATTTGTGGGCAGAGACTGGGGCAATAATCATTATTTTTATTCAATATCCTATAATCTGGGGAAGCACTTAATTAAAAGAGATTTTTTAAAAAATAATTTGGACAGAGGTACCCTGTGTAGGTGGATAACTCTGCTCCCAGAAGTTATTAATTGGAAATCTCAGTGCCAGATGTGGGCTTGTCCATGGAGAGCCCAGACCCCCCCCCCCAAAGCAATACAGGGTATATCCATTGCTCTTGGTTGCCCACAAGAACTAGATGGTGATGACAAATACACACTGTAGTTGTTGGATGTAGAGAAATCAAGTGAGAACTGAATTGGAAGCTTCCTCCCTAGTGGTTAGCTTTCATAGAGCTAGAAGGTTAAGCAAGCAGGCAGCTGATAGGAAGCAATCAACAGTCTTTACTTATTTGTGAATTCTGAGAGCTACAATATCAATATGTCAGGCAAGTTATACCATTAGTACAATGGTGGCATGATTATGGTAAGAGTAACCAACTACTTTCTGATTGGATTTGAGGTCTACTCCCCTGGAGATATTTTACGTCTGTAAATCTAGTCAAAAACCTATGGCTAAGGAGGGCATACATCTCAGGGTAGAATCTACTATGTTGCTTTGCTGGGTGTATATGGTATCAGCCTGCATTCTAAGTACTTATGTTCATACTCATAGATTTGTGCTACTCTCAGCTTCTTTCTGCAGTGGGTTGCAGATGCAGAGACTCATAATTGTTAAAATGCTGAGAGTAAGTGGCCGTTGGGTGCTCAACCCTAACCACAGCATCTATATCACCCCCTCCCCCTTCAAGGCTCAGGCTACAGTCAGGAGGAGAGGATGTGGTGAGGATGTGAGCTCCGGAAAATTGGGAAGAGTTCTGTGAAGCACTCTTCTGGACAGGACAAGACCATTGCAGTTGTCTGTACAAGGGAGCTCTCAACATCATGAACCAGGGAGGGGATCAGGAAGTCCATCCCTCCCAAGGGGCTCTTGGAAGGACGTGATTGCTGGGGAAGAGGGTGACTTTCTTCAGTGGTGTAGCATCTGTGCTCCAATAGGCAACCCTCTGCCCTTGCTTGTCTGAGTAACCCCAGTTAAGTTCAGTAGGTGACAAAACAAACACAAAATTAGAGGGATGCTTGTTGGAGGAAGAGGGGTTCAGCAGGAGTGGGAAGAGAATGGAGTAAAAGTGATCAAAAATGCTTTATATATATGTGACGTTTTCAAAGGGAAAAAGTTTAAAAAGTGAAAGAAAACTATTTCATTTTAACAATGTATCAGTATACATACAAGTAACTGCACAGCAGGGGAATTTACAAAATAACATCTTGCTCTTGTTAAGAATAAAGTAGGAATGCTTGGTGTCATTGTCTTTATATGCACCAAAGATCTCTTAGCGTGCTTGATAATTCCAATGAGAAATGTGTGTGTGTGTGTGTGTGTGTGTGTGTGTGTGTGTGTGTGTGTGT
>CAJQZJ010032273.1:8224632-8241223 GCA_907164525.1 Lophiomys imhausi | reverse complement strand
TGTGTGTGTGTGTGTGTGTGTGTGTGTGTGTGTGTGTGTGTGTGTGTGTATTTGATCTGGACAAAATGAACATAAAACCCAAAAGCACCTCCTTCATGCACAAACATTTTGGACTGCCTTCCCCCTCCCCAGTATGTCTTATGAACCTTAACTGATGATTTTCACCAACTGTTCATTTGCTAAATACAATTTTCAGTATGTCACAGCTAAACTCTTCAAATTCTGTTTTACTTCAAAAGAACTGGCTTTGCTTTCCAAATCCTCCTTTTCTTATGCTTGGGGTTTTTGATAACAAATGTTTACTGAGGCCCCACTGTGTAAGTGGCAAGTTCCCAGGATGGCTTTTCCAATGCCCTTCCTCTTCCAGATGTTGGTAAATTGAAAATCCATGAATCTCAAGTTAAGGGAGAATTAAAATTATGTGTGAACATGAACCAAGTGCTTAGCGGGCACCATGCTGTTCACCACTGGCAGCAACAGAACTGAAGGATTTATTTTCATTTTATTGACTTAAAATGTGAAATCTAGATGCAAGGGGCCTAGCCTACCTGTCCCTAGGGAATCTGCAAGCCAAAGCTACTCATTTAAATTCCCCCAACATTCTTTTTTGCTTGGAAAACGCTCAAGTCACTCACGTATTCCAGTCTGTGCTTTTGATAACATTTCATGGCCTATGAAATACAAGTTGGCATCTCAGGCTTTTCACAGCATGAATTCTATTTACCTTTCTGTCTGTGTTTCTTTTCATCCCTCCCCTGACTCCCACTGGTCCAACAAGATAACTTCTTGCTGTTCTTCTTTCATGAAGTACCTGTTCCTGGCCAAGTTCTGCTCCATTAATTAAAAAGACTTAACTCCCACTTTTTTTTTTTTTTTCTGGGTGGAAGGGGAACGCAGTGAACTTCTGGGATGTTACATGGCTAGTTCAAACTCACAGACTAGTACATGCACAAGTGTTACTAGAACCAAGTCTACAGCTCCAAAGCACAGTGTGTAGAACTGGTCTCCTCATCCCATGATGGCTCCCTCCTCACTCTACTCTCCATGTGGCTATAGCATAATTATGCTCTCCTCAAAGATGCCCACGCCACAGTTTTAGGGCCTGTGATAGATTATGTTACATGGCAAAAGGGGAGAACCGAGGAGGGTGATTCTGTATTAGTTAAGTGGACCCAATAAAATCATGAGAATTCTTGAAAAAAAGAGGGAGATAGAAAAAGAAAGTTGGATCAGGAGGTGGTGAAGCAGAGTTATTGCCTTTGAGAATGGAAAAGTGATGAAGAGGCAGGGGCATTCCTCCAGTGGCCTGTGGAAAAGGCCTAGACACAGAATCTGTTCTGGAAACCTTGGGAAGGAAAGCCAACACACTGGTATATATTCTGTGACATACATGCAAGACTTCTAAGTTATGGGACTATAAGACAGATTTGTATTAGTAATGCGCTATCATGCTTTTGATAATTTGTTTTAACAGCCATAGACAACTAATAGGTTTGAGGATATGGCTAAGTAGTGGAGCACATGTCTTGCATTTTTGAGGCCCTGGGTTTGATCAATAGCAAACAAACAAACAAGCAATGAAACATACAAGATGATTATATTCCTCAAGTAGCACACCTTCTCTACACACCTTCTCTACCTGCATGTCATGGCCATCCCCTTTTTCCATTCCTCCTTCAAAGGGGAAGGTCTGAAGACGGAACTGATAGAGATTGTCTCAGCAAGTCTCTTCACCTCAGAGAGACTGGGTGACTCATGAATAATCACCCAGGAGCCAATGAAAAGATGGGAGCCCAAGCCCAGCCCTCCTGATTTCAAGGAAAATTCTCTCAGGAGCACCAGCATTTTCCAGGGATATTTAATGGGAAATATAGTTGTTAATAGTCTGTATCAAAATTTTCGGAACCAAACACAGGTCAGGATATATTTTGTGAATGGCTTATTGGAAATTTTATTAATTACGGCAAAATATTAAAAGAAATTTTATTAACAAATGCCATGGCTGGTTGTAATCAGTCCAAAAAAAATTGTCTCCATTCATCCAACCAGTAGCATACACCAGGTGTTCTATTAAGCCCTGAGAATTAAAAATTAGTACAATATAGTGCATACCCACTGGAAACCATGATTTAGTGGGTCAAGGGTAGGGAAGACACAGATATAGGGAACAGAAGTTGCAGAGTGACAAGTGCTATGGCCAAGTGTGAAAAGGAATGGTCACCAGCAACCAGGAGCAAGGGGATTCAAGCAAGCCCTAGGCTTCTGGAAGAGGCATCATTTTTACTGAGTGTCAATGCACAGTGCAGGGGTCGGAGTTATGGAGACACAGGGAATATTTTGGCAACAAGTTAACAGTGAGTTTGGACTGGTTAAATCAAAGAAATAGACCCTAGAGTCCAAAAGCCCACCTCCAAGTGATGTCTGGTAATTCATTAAATTCATGAAGGGTCTGACTTCATTTGTGAATGGGGGGGGGGGTCCAGCCTGAGATGGTAGGTATGCAGGTTGGAGGTGTAGAAGAATTCCCTAGATGCATGTATGAATGTTGGCTCTGCCTCCATCAGGCCCAGCCGACTTGAGCACACACTGTATGCTTCAATGTCTTATCTTTGAATTAATTCCTTGCAGGGCTGCTAGGAAGGCTCAGTTGATGCATATTAGGGAAGGTGACATGGATTTATTAGATAGTAGTTTTGGCTGGTGTGGAGGGCTCATGTACTATGCCCTCCTGCTGTGTCCTGTCTTCCTGTAAGTACTGTGTTGCTCAGATCTGTGAACTCTGTAGATAATTCTAATCTTGGTCTGGGGGTTCTCACCAATCTGTGGCAAGTTCAGAAGGAGGTGCCAGTGAAGTTTGGCTTCATCTGGAAGCACTGAGCCTATCTGTCTTCTTTCCCATATACTGGCTAGAGTTACAGTTCTGAACTGAAACCCGACTGTGATGGCAACCTTGGGAAGATATTTTTTAGTAGTCCCTGGCTGTCCATCTCGTGTGATCTCTACTCATTCCTGCACTCCTGACACTCAGTGTTTTCACTGATCCTTGACAACACATTTGCAATGTGACCCCATGGTTATATTTCCCAGAATTCTCTCATCTGAACATGTAGGTCTGGACAACTCCTGCTGATTCTAAAGCCCAGCTCAGAAGTCACTCTGGAAAGCTTTCCTCAGATCCTCTCCATGAGGTAGCTACATCTTCTGGACTACGAGGTTGTCCAGGTACATTACGCACGTCACACTAAATTAGTTATTCAGCTACTGCTCTACCCATCTGAGTGTCCATGGGCAGAAGTCTTGTATAACATTTATCTTAATATTTCTGGTGCACAATAGGGACCCAATAACGTTTGTTGAGTGACTAATGAGTGAAATGAAGAAAAGGCAGAAATTTCTAGGTGCTAACACTTAGATGTAGTACGATAGTATGGAAGTCCTATAAGTAATTACATGACCACATTTTGTAACAGATTGGTACTAGCCAGGGAATGACAGTATGTCCAAGAGGTAATGAATTAAAACCCAAGTGTAGCATATCCCCTTTCAGACATGGGAGCAGCCTTCAAGCTGCTTGAAAAATAGGCCTCAGTAAAAGTGTAAGAAAATATGTGCAATTAGATGGAATCAATAAAGTTGTCCTTGACTAATGTCTATATTTAAGGGAGTTTAATTAAATTACGAAAAAGGCCTCTTTGATTTAACTGTCAGTCTGGTTTATCATGTAGGCTCTTGAGTTTTATGTAGGGCTTTCTTTTAACATTTCTGGATTCTATGATCCAGTTGCTTCAGAGGGGGAATTCTGTCAGGACATTCTGAGAAAGCAGTGGAGTCGAAGTACTTTATGGGACATACTGACAGCAACAAAGATTTTGAAAGGTCTGTTTTCCCCTCATTCTTTCATTCATGCAGAAAATACTTATTTATCATGTAGTACACATTAAGGTGTGTTAAATCCTGCTAGTATATTGGAGTAGAAAAGGTAAACATCAAGCAGATACATATTTAAATATGTAATTATGAATTATAATTATGTTTATTCTGTAGCATCTCAAATGCCCCATTGTCACAATTCTGCTTACATTGCTTTAATATACTCAAAATAAGTATAAAGTAAGAAGAAATGCTTTTAACATAAAAATACTGAGCCACTATATTAAATATTTTGATAGGTTTTAAGGACACAAAAATATCTTCAAGGAACTTAACACTGTAGCAGAATAAATAGGCAAATAAGCAGTAAAAATTATAGTGCAGTATGGAAAATGTTCTGCTGGAAGTAGGCACATTGGCTGCTGAAGGGGCAAGGTGGTCTTTGATCTCTCCCATTTCCATTAAGCTCTTCTCTCTCTTCACTTACCTCCTCACTAGGCACGTAGAGTAGACTTCAGCATGAAAGAAACTAAATATCATCACTAACTTTATTTTACTTAAAGAAGCTAGCTTTGGCCAGATCACTGCACGCTTGCCTCCTTCTGACCTCATGCAAGCAGAGGAAAGGCATGACTTCACAGCATCACAATTCTGGGAGGGAAGAGTGATGGAAAAACAGCAGTGATGGTAAATATGTGTACAAAAGCTTTTAACAAATAAACCAGAGTTTGAACAAAGGTACCTTGGACAGATGAATAAAGCCACTTGCAGAAGCTATAGTTATTTTCTATTTATTGAAAATCTCAGAGTTGGGTAGTGCTCTACTTCCTTATGAGTTGTTGGTTCCCCAAACAATTCAGGCTATCACTATGACTCTGGGTTGTTCACTAGAGCTATATGATTAGACTTGGGTGCATGGGACACCACATACTTTGGGTATAAGGTATAGAGAAATCATTCTGAAACTAAGCTAGATGTTCCCTCCCTCACTTTCATAGTGCTTAGAAGGTGCTGTGCAGGCTGTTAATGGAGAATTGCCATTAGCAATACTACTATGCCATAGACTTTGCTGGCTATACTACAATCAGCCAGGCAAAATGTGCCAAATGATGCAATAGTGGAAGGACTGGTATGGCTGTAACCAACTCTGTCTGATTAAATTTGAGGCCTGCTCTATAGGAAGGGATTTAAGGCTGGTTATTAAAGCCTGCTCAGAAGACATTTGTTGAGGAGGTTGCAGGCCCTAATGAAGAAGAAATTGTTATTTTGGTAAACGGACACAATATAACTGTCAAATTCCTTCCTAAATCCTTAAATTTATGCCACAGATCAGTGCTGCTTCTAACCAGAGAAACTCCTTTTTGCAGTGAACGGTGGCTGCTGCAGAGACTCACGTTTAGTCTACATGCTGAGAAGAGGTGACTTCTGAGTGTTCTGCTTTAAGTGAAACATAAATATCACCACTTCCAAGGCTGAGGGACCATCAAGTTGGAGAGACCAGAGAAAAATGTAAGCATTGGAAAAAGGGATAGAGTGCCATGGGAGTCAGTCTTCCAGGCAGGGCACGGTATTATACTATTGAACTCTTAGCAGCTACTATTACCTACACAAGACCTGCCCAAGATTGGGCCTATCATCATGCCATCATGGAAGGCAGAAAGGCTTACAAGGTGCCACTGCTCCCAGAGGATCTGTTGGCAGCTAATGATTACCGGGGTAAGGAGTTACATTTTCTCTGTGGTGTAGCCACTGATGAACTGTCTCTGTTGTAAATAACCACTCATCCATTGTCTGTAAGTAACCCTAATGAAACTTATTGAGACACCAAGAAAAGTACCCAACTAACAAAACAAACAAACAAACTCAACTGTGGAGATAGGAACTTTTGGTTAGGGCCAAGGAATAGTCTAGAGGCAGCCATCTTGAAGTTGGCATTCAGGTGCAGAGAGGGTCAGGCCTTCAGAGGTTCCTGGCCTGACTCCTTTACACACTCTCCAGTTGCTCTAGGCATTAGGAATTAATGTCAAAGGCAAAAGAAGAGCCAATGACAGCCAAGAGATGCATAGCTTGATTTTTTCTATTTAAAATACACAACACACACATGAAATACATGAAAAAACCTTGATGAATCTATACTTAATTTAACTGATTTCTATTACAACTATTTAAAATATTTTTGAAGAGGGTCACTTCATAAATTAACAATGGGTATACTCTTACTATCATTTTCTTTGATAATATAGTCAACAGCCAAGGCTTGTAACTAGCCACCACAGAATGAATTCAGACTGGGCACACATTTTGCTGCCCAAGCACAGCTGATGTTTTTAAAATAAAAATGTCCTTAGGTGGAGGAAGCATTCTTCTGTTTCTTGTGGTTCTGAACATTTTATACAGGCTGGCACTGCCAGTCTTAGCCCAAAAGGCATTAGAAATCCAAACTTCAGGTCTAGACTAAGCACTTCACTTTTTAGACAAAGATGCTAACAGGAAAAAGTACTATGGGATATGGTGGAGCTGGAACTAGAATCTCAGCTCTTCTGGTCCTCTAACCTCACCCCAACCACTTCCTATACAGGCCTGTCTCTCAGAAAATCACTTTGTGAACGAATGCAACAAGTTCCATCTACAGGAGCTTTCTGCAAGACAAAATACCTTTTCCTACCAATAAATGCAGACGTGGGGTTCAGGGGAGGCCTGGGCTGAGGTAAGCTCTGCACACAAACAGCTGTTTGGTCTTGTAGCCCAAGGTAAGTGGCAAACTTCTCTCTATAGGATGGGCATGTGCCTTGGCTCCGTCTAGGGATGTGAGAGACAGTTGAGTGTCCATGAAACAGAATGTGGGAAGGTTTTACCTAGAGATAATGCACCAATTTAAACCCTCAGAGCCAGGGTCACTTAGGAAAGCTTGTTTTCAATCTGAGATGTGAATTCACAGGAAGAGTATGGATTGTGTTTGTCTTACCCTCTCAGCTGTCTTTCTGCTGTCCCTGGGCCAATGGGGAGGACTGGCAAGATATTGACCTTTTTGCCTGGCAGGTCTGATCCACAAGTGTTGTAGATGGGGGTGGTGGTGTGGTGGGGGAGGATAGAGTTAGGGTTATGGAATATAATGGGAATCCAGGAAGCCAGGCCCATCTCTCTAGGAAGAAGGGCAGTTGAGAAGTGACATTTCCTCAAGTGTTCTTTATCCCTGGGCCTGTCAGGTCCCACACCTACTTCATTCTCCCCACCGTCTCACTCATTGCTATTGTCAAGGGAAGGGAGTCCTGGGTAGGCACTTGACTCTGTGCAGAGGACTTGTGAGTCACTCAGTTCTCTCCCGGTAAGCTGCATTAATGCACAGCCCAGGAGGAGAAGGCCTGGTGTCCCTGTTCAGCATCCCCTCACAGTGCAGGCTGCTAGTTTCTAAAAGCTCCTATTCTAGTTTCCTAGTGGGGGCTGGAGATAAGTATTCTATCCTGGTGACATGCTGCTTTCTGGAGAAAGTGGTCCAGAAACATTTACTTTAGATTAGCAAAGGGCTTTGTGACTCTAAAGAGTGAAGCTCTCTTATACACTGGTATTCTGAAGGAGAAGAAACAGTGATTTACATGCCTTAAAGGGCCCAGAGGTATACCTTCCACTTTGTCTGGCTCTTAGAAAGAATTCTGAAATTTACAGGGTGGTCGGTAATTACATATTCAGCACTGAGCTAATGAAAAACAGATAGGTCATCCTCTTCCCTCACAAAGAGCTTAAAATTTACTATCGAAAGATATGTAAATGATAATTTCTCTACAATCAGAAATGATCAAGCTTTTGACACTGTTATACAACATTGTCATCTACAGATGTGTTAGGATTCATTCATAGGTATCCCAGGACTCAAGCAACTAAACAGTGGATCATAGGTTGGTTCACCTGCTTACAAAACATAGTTTATTTTAGTGAATAGAATAGCATGAGACACATTTGTGAAGGGATTTTCCTGATATTGCTTGTCTGCCTAGGAATCTCTCTGACTCATAAACACTAACTTCACATCCTGAGGTTCCTGTTTCTCTGTAGAACTCTGTTGGATCAGGTCACATATAATCTGCCTCCTATACCTGGATACACTGCCCTTCAGCAGGGACCAGGTTCTGTGGCAGTTGGGCTCAGTTTGGCTCTGTGTACTACAAGCGACCACTCAGCCATTGGATCTATTTATGATGATCACACTCATGTTGGCCAATTTTCTTGGATATCTTTTGGAGCTCATTTGCAAAATGTGGTCCACCTGGTGTCCGCTCCCAGGTTCTGAATGAAGGCCAGGGGATGACAGCATCATGAGCTTGCCACGGGTGACATGTCCTGTGTTATGACTGGGAGCGTTTGCACGGCTATAAATAACTCTGTCAATATTGTAGTAATGGCTCTTTAAAGAGGTTATTTCATAAGTGCTGCTGTGAGAGAGACCACAGCTGCACTCATTAATTCTGAAGTGTGCCTCCCTCGATGCACAACTTGCAGGTGTTACAATAGGACAGTGTTAAGCCTAGATAATGTTTAGATTAAGAAAGAGGTTAGAGTAACATTGTTAGTTTCTCCATTGTGTTTGGCATAATGAAAACAAATTATAATCGCTTAATTGGAAATGGGGAAAAAAAAGAGCAAAACACAACTTTGTCACAGACTTTCCATTTTCACAAATAGCTCCTCCCCCACTCGAGAGCACGCATCATAATTGACAGCAGTAGATTTTTTTGATAATTAATTGCGGTAAATTATCACTTGGCACAAAAAAAGGCATAATTGCAATTAATTTGCAACCTTCCCAGCAGCCTAACACTGAATTAGAAATGGAACTGCCACAGTTTGAGTGAGGAAGTAGAGGGTAGAAACAGCATACCTTTTGACACATAGAGTTGGAGAAGCTTTAGTTGTAATTTTTCTGGTGTGAATGCACCATCTTTGGACTGTCTTGGCTTAGAGGTGTTTGGTTTAGATTGTGACTGTTGGATGCACACTATGCTAGTTGCCAAGAGGGGTATCCTGCCGAGCTCTGCCACTGTGCTCCTTCATGCCAGGCTTCGGTTGTTGTTAACCTGTGGCTTTTATGGCCTGCTATCTAAGTCTTGGGGAGGAGGGTTACTGGAAGACTCAATTCAGATAAACAAGCATTGTTTCAGGGAGGAATATTATATTCTTACTTTAAATTTTTTGTTTTTCATTTTTCTTTATTTTATGTGCGTGAGTGGTTTGGCTACATGTATATATTGTACCACATGCATGCGTGTTGTTCACAGAGGTCAGAAGAGGGCATGGGGTCCACTGGAACTGGAGTTATGGACAGTTGTGAGCTGCCATGTGAGTGCTGGGAACTGAACCCTGGGCCTCTGCAAGAGCAGCCAGTGCCCTTAACCATCTCCCCATCCCTTTAAATTTTTATTTTTATAGTTTTATTGAAAAGTTATTGGCATACTAAGGTTGTATGTATTTGAGGTGTGCAACTTGATGTTCTGATGCACCCATACACTGTGAAGTGGTCATCAAGTAATTAACATGCATACTTAATATGCATAGTTACTCTTTGTGTGCACTGGGAATGAACTTAAGATCAGTCCTCCTGGCAAACTGTCAGTATGAACAGTCTTTTTAACTCCCCCTTTACACTGCATTAGATCTTTGGAAATGACTGGTCTTGTAGAACTGCAGCTCTGGATCCTTTGCTCAATAGCCCTCACTATCCTCTTCTATATTTTTGCTAAATGAGATATACAAGAGCCTCCCTCAAGATGCCCACCTTTCTTAGTGCTTCCCATTTGTGGGATGGGGCGGCTCATTGCTAAGATCTCTGTTACTGTACAATTTTGTAGCGATTGACATCATGCTCAGTCTAATTGCTCAATAAGTAACTTAAAATAGGAATTTTCACTGGATTTGAGGGACCTCTTTATATTTCATCAGAGAGTTCAAGAAAACAAATGAGGAGTAGGATTAAAATCTTGTGGGTTCATTAAACCAGATGGTGACCTAAAGATGATGGTGATGGTGTTGCATTGCAGGGCCCGCTAAAAAAGCTCAGGGGCCTGTGAATCCTTCCTTGTCTAGTTCTGCTTCTCCTCTGGGGGAAGCTATCTATGCAATAAGAGAAAGAAACTGGGTCCCTGAGTTCTGTAGTGTTTGGATATTTAAAAAGAGATAAGGATCCTATTCCAAGAAAGACCTATATAACAAAAAACAAGCCTTATTGAGTCGTTTTTGACACTCTTTGAATTCTTTTTAGCCCTATTGTCACACACACTAAAATAAGATGACTTTACAACCACATCCCTTCACCACTGCTGACCTGTCAGGGAACTCTGGCTTGCCCTATGTGTAACACCTTCTCTGGGGGTTAATAAATCATTCAGTCATCATGAAAGGCTCCTTCCTCAAACACCAGTGCTCTCAGTAACCCCTGCCATCAGCGTCCCCCAAATAACTTCCTGCAGTTGCATTGAATTAGTCATGATGGTTTTACTGTGCAAGCTAACATTCACATGTGTCAGAGTTCAAACCACCCAACATATTTCAGGAGACTTCAAATTGAACTCAAGCCTTAGCCTGACTTGCCAAGAGTCTCACTCTTTTTATTATTATTATTATTGAGTTCCCTGTATAAAGACTTACGTCATAGAACAAGAGATGTAGACTTCACCAATGGGTTCTGTGCAAAGTTCCCATGGACCTGAG
Source organism: Lophiomys imhausi (assembly GCA_907164525.1). Lineage (NCBI taxonomy): Eukaryota > Metazoa > Chordata > Mammalia > Rodentia > Muridae > Lophiomys > Lophiomys imhausi. The sequence goes on along the minus strand of CAJQZJ010032273.1, from coordinate 8,230,654 downwards.
AAGTCAGATTCTGCACTGGAAACAGAGCTCCCATTTCACAACCTAAAACCCAAATGATTACCATGGAGAAAGAAGCAGAGGTAGGAAGTCTTTGACAGACTCCTCCATTAAAGAAGACGTAGGCTCTTTTATGTCTATATATCTCTGTGTATCTCCAGAGAAAGTAGGACAGCTATTTGTGAATGGGCACTGAGAGAGGGGGACTTCAGTGCTAGGAAGAATCATTTTAACGTTAACAGTTAGAGACAGAAGAAAATGGTCACCAGGAAGCAGGAAGGGTATGAGTGTCTAAGGTGTGGAGCTGGAGGCCACCCAACCTTATGCTGAGGACTTTTAACTGATTTTCAGTTTTCAGATGGAGTCACTGATGGATTAATGGCCAAGCCAGCAACCACTCATTTCATCTTCCAGTCATCCATGCACACAACAAGCACCCCAGGAAGGCCCAGCACCCCAGACTTTTGCTATTCTCAGTCGTTCTGAAATTATTCAGATACCTCCCTGGGCTGTGCCCAGGCAGGTAGGCCTGCAGGCCTTAATACTTTGGCATTTTTATTTCTCATTCTCACTGTTTTCCAACAGAAGGAAATATGTTAGCTAATAAGACAGATTTAAGATGACACACTTTCTTAATTTTCCACAAGGTTTAGCTGAGACACAAAGCATGATCATTCCCTGGGGTGCCCCTAACTACCTTCAGACCCTGACTCCCTGCTGATCTTTCCCCAAAGCCCCCTGACCTCCCCGCTTACTTCTGCTTCTTTAAACACTTCAGCTTTTATTAAAAAAAAAATATTTCTCTTAAAGTATGTACTTGAACCAACACTAATTGTGTGGGTGTGAGTTCCTCAGAACAGAATTGTGCAACAGTCAGTTTATCCTTCAGAGTTCCTGATACAAGTTCAAGACTCCTGGATAAGGATGATCTTCTCTGCTAGTGTCTCACATTGGGGTTAAGGTACGTATTGCTGAGCATGTGCAGAGCACTGTTTACTCTCCTCTCCTCTTTGTCTCCTTCTTTTATCCTAAGTACTCTACTCCCATGCCTTCTAGGAGGCGACCAGGATGAATTGAGACAGAAGAACAGGAGAGCTAGAGTGGTGCATTTCTGCTGAAAGAAGAAAGGGGTTCATCTGATGATTTATTTTTTATATCTCTTGAAGGTCTGAGTGGGTGCTGCTCCATTGCAATGCCAGGGCCACTGTCCCATTACTCTGTAATGGTACTGACTCTGAAACTTTCTGTCTGCATGGAAATTACGACTATGTGACCACTTCTACTTTGTTTCAACCAACTCCAAATTTGTGTGTGTGTGTGTGTGTGTGTGTGTGTGTGTGTGTGTGTGTGCATTCACACTAATGTGTGTCTGGATACCAGAGGTTGATACTAGGTATCTTCTTGATCTCTTGATTGCTCCATCTTATATATACTGAGTCAGTCTTGTACTTCAACCCAGCATTTGCCCTGATTCTGCAAGTCTCGCCATCCAGCTTGCCCTGTTTTCTCCTCCCAAGTGAGAGGATTATAGTCAAGTCAACATGCTTGCCTTGTATTTACATGGTAGTTGGGGATCTGCTCTCTGGTTCTCACACTTGTGTAGTAAGTGCTTTACTCACTGAGTCATCAACCCCCCTAGCCCCACACTGGTCATTTTTGTTTGCTAATTTGTTTTGTGGTTCTGGAGATCCAGAATAGGGCCTCACAAATGATAGGCAAACATTCTGGCATTGAGCTACATCCTGATCAGTTAGGCATCCTGGAGTGTTTTTTTTTTTTTTTTTTTTTTTTTTTTGTTGTTGTCTTGTTTTTTATAACTTGGAGAAAAGATTTTTTTTTTTTTTTTTATGGAAGAAACTCAACCAAAGTCTTCTGAACAGTCTTTGTTTATGATTGTAGCAGTTGAGGATTGACTAGCCGAAGAACTAAAGGTTGTGGAAACAGAGAAGTGTGGTACACACCTGATCTGCTGCCATCTGGCTAGCAATCCGGCTTTCTACCTCTGACGGGTTGACAAATCATGCATGTGATGTGAGTGGAAGCAAACCTGGACTGAGTATTGGAGAAAACCTTGGGAAATGGATGGATGCTCCACACTGCCAGGCCTGCTCATTGCAATTCCCACTCTCTGTGTAGCCCAGCCCTCAGTCTCATCCCCTGCCTCACCGGCCAATCCCAAGGGAAGCCTTCTTATTTCTCCCACTGTCTTGAGAACACTGGTTATAAGCTCCCAAGCCTCTTCTTTGCCTCTTACAGGGGCTGGTATGGATCTTTCTCAAACACCTAAGTCTCTCTGCTCGGGACCGGATTGTATCGCACATAGAACCTGTGTCTGTTTCTGGGACTCTGTGATACCTTTGAGATATTTTCCAAAAAACTGTGATATGATGTTGGTTACTGCTGTTCTTAGTTGTGAGTGTTGGCCAGAAAATTCAGCACCCCAAGAACCCATGGTACTTTGCAGTAACTCATGGCTCGTGCCTTGGCCTTGAGATGCAGCTAACCATATTTGGTCCTGTAAGCACCCGGACACTGAGATTTTAGAAGGATTTCCAGTAGTTTTCATATCTGGGCAAGCACACGTGCACTGAAGAGAAGAAGGGAAATTATTGCCAGTGAATCAGAGCTATGACCAGCCTGAAGTTGTGATTGTACCGTATGTGAATCTGCAGACTATTCTTGCCAGTGCTGACAAAACCCACAATTCCACAGTGCTATATGCTCTATCAAGGGGGCATATATAATTGACATTAAATGGTGTATCTATCTATTTAAAATGGAGACAAGATAGACAGGCATAGCCTTCATTTGAGGAATTCTTACTTCAGTTGCCAGGTCTTGGGTCTGCTTTGGAGCTGGGCTTCAGTCTTAATTTAACCATCTCCTTGTTTTCTCTGCCTCTCATGTGCCTCATTCCTTGTAACCCTCCCTGAGGTAGGAGACACCCTGTTCTAGTTCTTGTCAGGAAAACCACCCAGTCAAGGCGCTCAGCCTTTGACAAGGCAAAACTTGAAAACCTCATGTAGTTTTTTGTTTGTTTGTTTTGTTTTTTCCTCTAAAATTCTTTAGTCAAGTTGACAAATTAGACTACAGAGTCAGGACCCATGGCAGCATTTCTGTCCTGTCTCTTCTGTCATCTGTAGTAAATAAAACAGCAAAGAAAATGCTGCTAATATCCTCGAGAGGTGGAAATGAACTTTTTAAGCTTGCGCTCTTTAAACTGAGACCTAAATCAATTAAGATTCTCAGAAAGACAAAGACCCTTTTCCATAACATGGTGCCTCCGCTGTTAGAAGAGCACAAAACTGAACCAAAAATCTTGGTTTCACTTGGTCTCACATTTCCACGTGGCTTGTAGGAACTGAGAAAAAGGCTTGTGGTAGTTATTAGTTGGCATAGAATATAGCAATCCCAGGGGAAAGGCTGAGCATCTATGCAGGATGACAGGGAATGGATCTCTGCAGGGCCTCTACAGGGCCTTTGTGGACAGAGTGGCTGCTTTTTTTGCTGACTCTGGATTTCAGCCACTGCCACCACTTGCTCTTTGGAAAAGGGACTGCAGACAAACGTGCCTTGCTTAGAAATGACATGCTCGCCCAGCCTTGCTGAGGCAGGGATGGCTGCTGAGGGGACAGGTCCTCATATCCTAGGAGTCCTTGCCCAGGGCCTGTGCTTGGGTCAGGCCTGGGTACGGGTGCCAGCACATGTAAGGGCTACTTCTTGCTGTGCTCCCAGGCAGGACTGCCTCACTGCCTCACTGCTAAGAGATGGGAGTCCGAATGACGGCTGATGGATCTATGAAGAGGGCAAAACCAAGCACAAGAAGCAGCAGGAACTGATGGGATGAGGGCAGGGTCAATCAAGAGGTACTGTCCTAAGTTGATTCAGTCTTGTACTTGTAGAGGCACCCTGGGTATATCAACCCTCGGCCTTTGGCTTGAACGTTTGCTGCTCAGGGGCTCTGGGAGACTCTGAAAAAACTGAGAAGAGAATAGAGCCCCCATTTACAGCTGCTTCGCCTTTCTGTTTTGTTACTAAAGCATCAACATTTACTTTGCATATAGGACTTGACCGTGAATGAAGTCTGAGAGCTCACATTGTATATGTGCTGCCGAAGTGAGACAAGAGAGCTCACATTGTAAAAGGTGGCCATGTACAGGTTTTTCCAGCTCTGATGTTACATGAATCTACATGGAGGCATGGAAAACGAATGGATGCTGGGAAAGGAGCAGCACAAGAAAAAGAAATTCCTGCAACAAATAAATCCCCATCCAATCTATCTTAATCTCTGAAACTTTAAAGATTTAAAATCCACTTAAAAAAAAAAACTGCAGTTCTCAGCAAATAGAGACTACCTTAAATTATTTAGGTTTGTTATACCCACAAATCACCCATCTAGAACATTTTAAATAAAAAGCCAATAACTCTCTTTGCAAGAAATGTCCTTCCAGGAGCCATGTATAAGACATTAACCTGAGCTGGGAGAAAATAACACTAGCGATTCCCAAATTGCAGTCATTCTATGAAATAAATAAATGAATTTGGCTAAACACAGAGAGCTTATTTTCTCTGCTTTGAAATGCAAGGAGATTTTATTTTATTTTTTTGGTCACCTACTATTGGAAACAAAATCACCTAGGGCCCTAAGTACATAGAGTAACATTTTTGGAGTTTTTCCACAAAAAAAAATAGTACATTTCTTAAGCTTTTTGGTTTTTTTTTTAGGGCATAAAAGGAAGGCAGAGGGGATGGGGAGAAGTGGAAGGGAACACACTGCAGGCTCAGGGTCCAAGCTTCAGAATGCTTAGCAGGCCAGTTCCTATCTGTCGTCTTGTAGCCTTCAGTATTCCTGCAGGCCCTCATCCTCCTGGGGCAGATAGATGCAGCTGGTGGGAAGCAAGTGGTACAGAGCAAACCTCAATGGCTGTGAGTTAATACAAATACTCTGCCCTTTGTCTTTAACCATGAGTCATAGCCCACTCTCTGAGGGAATCAGTGCTTGGGGCAGCAGCTAGCTATTCATGGGTAACCACAGGGTCTTCTTAGAGCTGGTGGAGGCATGCTGACTGGAGGAGTGAGAAGTTTGGGAGACGTTGGAATCCCTTCTTTCTCCATCTGGGATGATGACCCTGAATGGCAAGATTAAATTCAGTGTGTTCACTCGAATTGGAAAAGCCATTCTATAGAAGTGCTGAAGATAAAATCAGACAAGGAGAGAAAGGATAAAGGCCGAGTGTAGTATGGTAGTTAGAATCCAACTGTAATCTTAGTTGGGGACCATCCCAAAGAATATGTTCATTGTTGTTTGAGCTTTTATCTCCTACATAAAACATTGAGGACATTACAGTGAACTAGTAAGGACAATGCTGGAGAAGAGAAAATAGAGGGTTATAGAGGAACAGCTAAGAGGAGCCCCTATCCATCATGGGTTAGGAGGTGGGTCACAGAAAACTTCTCCCAGGATAGAAAGACGAAGTGAGTGTTGGGCATGATCTCGATTTGCAGGGCATAGAGTCAAAGGTAAATGCAAGACTAAGAACACAAAGACCTTTGTGTATCATGCTAAGAACCTGAATTTCGTTCCTGGTGATGGGAAGCCAAGGATGGGTTTGATACACTGGTGAGTTTTGTTGACATATTGGAAAGCATCATCCCCGAGTAGTTCCAAGACAATGTCTATTTGAGCATTGTGAGCTGAAATATTTTTCTAGACTATTATTCACACTCCTTAGGATTGTGCATATGAAGAGATTCTCTCTGTGTATGTCTTTGTGTGTGTGTGATTGTGAGCACATGTGTGCTATAGTGCATTTGTGGAGGTCAGTGCCAGGCTAGCTGGCCCAAAAGCTGGCAGGGATATTCCTGTCTCCACTTCCCACTAGACATGAGCAATCATGCCTGGTTATACATGGATTCTGGGGGATTTAGTTCCTCACATTAATGTGCCAAGAACTTTACCCACTGAGCTATCTCCCCAGACACACACACACACACACACACACACACACACACACACACACACACA
>CAJQZJ010032273.1:8192867-8206870 GCA_907164525.1 Lophiomys imhausi | reverse complement strand
GTGTGTGTGTGTGTGTGTGTGTGTGTGTGTGTGTGTGTGTGTGTGTGCACGCTTCTGTGATTGCTGATATTCATCTGCACATAGCCTTTGGGACTATGTTGGCAGGGGACATGTGCCAGCAATTCCACTTGTGACTGTCAGTGTTGAGAAGGAACTCAGTGGATGCCTGGAATAGTAGAGAGATAGTCTAATAGAGCAAAAGTGGTGACTATTCAGTTGTCTCTTAGCAGCCAAAAAAACCCCTATGGTTTAATAACATGAAATCTCACATAGTAGTTAAGCAAGATCTACACACATTGCAGATATAATGTTGCACAAAAAAGAAGCAAGGTGCAAAACTGCTCATTTCTCACGACCAAGTCAGAGACACAGCCCTTCTCTTTAATGAAGCACCCTGTGAAAAATCCCATCCAAATGAGGTCAGTGCCTTTCTCTCCTAGAGAGCTTTATAACTTTGCAAACTGTAACCAGTACTCTTATTGGATAGAAGAGTACGGTGGAGTTTCTGACAATCTGTTGCTGTGTCAAGAGGGAAGTGCCTACCCCCCCCCCCCTAAAAATTCTGATTTTATGCTCGTATATATGGCCATTGCTCTCTCTCTCTCTGAAGTTGTGGCTTGACTGTAAAGTGGTTGCCTGACATGTGTGCGGTCTTATGTTCAATCCCAGAACCATAAAGTGAGTGAGTGAGTGAGTGAGTGAGTGAGTAAGAAAATAGTATCTTTGCCAGATGTGATGACCCATCCCTCTAACTTCTGTACTCCGAAGGCAGAGGCAGAAGGATTGCTGCAAGCTTACGGCAAGTCTTGTATACACAGTGAACTCCAACAGAGCCAGGGCTACATAGCAAGATCCATTCCCAAAAACAAACAAGCCAATATAAAAGGTCTTTATAACTTCATTTGTTTAGGTATGGCTGTCTACCTTTCACCCTCTGTCACAGAGGTCATGGGCCATCTGACTGCAAGAACTGCATCTCTGGCATTATTACATCAGAGCTTGGCCACAACAGATGATAATTACTTGTGTACACATGCATGTGTCTCTAAACATCTCTGACTATTTTTTTTCCAGTGAGCTTTACTGTTCTCCTGTTTCTAATAGAGAGTTGACACCAGCACATTCCACCAGTGACTTTCCCCCCATCATCGAGGGCAGTAAGAGACAAGAATCCAGAGTTTTGACCCAGGGCCACCTGAATCAGGGGAGCTAAGAATTCCATCTCCGTGTTTTGTAGAGATTCTGCTGCAGTAAGCTGCCATGCACCCAGCTGCAGGAAGTGGGCTGACTGAATGACATCACTAACCCTGTCTGTTTAGAGAAGATGGACACCTTTCTGGGAGTCAGGAGAGCAAGAGGTAAAGAATCTTTGAGACCCAGCAAGGAGACTGATGCCTGGAATGGCGGAGTGGGTTCATTTCAACTTTGCGTAACTGCAGAGTATATTTGCATATGTGGTTAGTGCCAGGCAATTTCTCAGACTCACCAAGGTAGAGTGAACAGGGAAATCACTGGAAAGGCAACTATTGAAATACTAGGGCAGGATGGTTTGCAATAAATGCCAGTTCTTTTCTTTGTATAAGAAAGGGTAGAGCCAGGACCAAATTCAGGTTTCCAGAATCACACTCAGCCTCTTCTCAACCTGACAAGGTCAATGTAGAGCTGATGAAACCTATTAGGAGATCATGCCTGCATCCTCCTACTGCATAGAGGAATGCTGGGGTTTTTCTGACAGTCTTTTGCTGTGTCACAACAGCCCTATCTGATTTTATGCTCACATGGCCATTACTCTATTACCATACTAATAAATGTTTATGGGATTATGCTGTATAAACGATAACTTTTACATATCATTAATTAACCTCATACATTACATGGGGAGCTCCTGAGCATTTACTGACTTGTAAAATAGTACAGGCTGTACAGGGAGCCATGTCGGCAAAATGGCTTTGGTCTGTCTGGAGGAAAGGATGTGTTTTCATTTGCACGACTCTTCACTCAGGCTGCAAAGACACTGATTTTAGAAGAACTTGGTCCTGCCTCTCCTCAGCTCTGACTCAGGTCAATATTTCAATCTCTCAATGAGTTTTTCTTTACTTGCAGACTGAGAATAGCAGTAGTAGGTACTCATGAGGTCCTCAGCCAAGGACAGCTACTCAGCAGACACACAGTGAATGAAACTGAACTGATGCTGCGGGTTGATGAATGAAGATGACAAGGAGTCAATGTTCTATTTTGGAGGAAAACCACAAAGACAAGAGTGGGCAGCATATGTTCCAAGCCGTATGTTCTGGAGGTTTATGAGAAGCTAGACTGCAGGAAGTCTGCATAAAAAGGTAGACTTCTATTGTCATTATGAAGATTCTAAGGCTGTGAGATTTTAGGGCCAGAAAGAAAGTAGAGGGAGGAGCGTCAAGCTTTAAGTTAGTTGCTGGCTAGTTTGCAACTTAGTCCAAATTGACACATTCAAATTTTCTCTCTACTCATCCATCTGTAGCTACATGAATTTGGGTGGTGAAAGGAAGAGAGATTGGAGAGCATGTTCTGTGACAGGTGGTTGATCGTTAGAAAAACACTGGTTAGCAGTTACATCCAGTCCCCTGCCCTTGGTGTCTGTGGTTGAGCATTCCTACATTTAGTTTTATGAAAAGATGCAAAGATGCCATGGAAAAGCCTAGAGCTGGGAGACAGGGCAGATCCAGTGTCTGTCACTAATGTACTATGTAATTTTAGTTGAGTGTCTCTGTCCTTTGTATCCCTAATTGATCTCACATCTATAAAATGAAGCTGTCATATATACGAGGTCACTATCTCTGAGCTAGATGAAAGTCAAATAAAATAACAGATGTAATTTAGCTCTTTGTGAACAAAAAGGGATCACCTCCCTATAGGTACATTCGGAACATTTTGCTTTATTTCAAATGATCTATGCTTTCACCTTGCACCACACAAGGCTATAAGATCTTTAAGTATAAACTTAATATTTTAGAACTTTTTATTTACCAGTACCTAGCTAAGTACATTGACTCAATATACATTTACGAGAGACTAATCATAGATCAGGCATATCCCTACAGGTGTCTGTTTCCCAATAGATGAGAGAGCTCTAGATGTATCCACAACAAAATAAAGAAAACCAAGACTGCAATTCAGTGTTCAAGATGATCTCCTGACTGCAGAAGATAGCCTTCAACTGCACTGGGCTCTCCTGGGTCCAAGCCGCCGATGATGGTCGTCTCTTAGGATGTCCACACAGCTGCTGGTTTTGTGTGTTTACCTGTTTCTGGGAACATTTGGATGGGGCTCACATTGATAGCTGAGTCCAGGATTTCATTGCTGACATGGCTTGATAGAAAAGCTGAATGAAATGATTTAAATTCTACAGGCATAGGGAAGCCCCTGGGGACAAGAAGGTACTTCCCAAAGAGGGAAAGGATGCCCCTCACAATAGAATTGCTATTGATTACTGTCAGATCCTTTTATCTGACTCCTGACCATTGAGCCTCTTCTCAAAGCTAGGAGCTCTCCCTTGCTCTTTGCCTCTTAACATCTCAAGTGCTTCTCATATAGATCCCATGGAATCTAGATGATCCCTGCATAGCATTAAAAAAGTAATTGCATGGAGAGGGGAGTAGGGAGGGGACTGTGATTGAGATATAACTTGAAGAAATAAAAAATAAATAAAAAAGTATTTGCAGAAGCACCTGAAGCCTTGACAAGAAAGAATCATTTCATGATTATGATATAAATAGAAAGAAAGGCCACACCTGTCTTTAGTGCTCAGCACAAAATGGTGGCAGCAAGAACTCGGTCAGGAATCTCTGCCAAGCCCCTTAGCAAGTAAAGGTTTTGATTGGTGCCTTGGCTGCACCTCTATAAGTGAGGCTTGTGATTTATGCATCTAACGTGTGTTTCGTTTGGTTTTTATAATAAGACTCTCATTCTGAGTTTGGATGACTGAACTTCTTTATTCTCAGTTCTGTTCTTGGGTGTTTATGTGTGTGTGTCTATGTGTGTGTATGTGCGTGTGTATATGTGCATGTGTATATGTGTGTGTGTACATTTGTGTGTGTGCAGATACACATATGCTTGAGAGTACCTGCACATGTGTGTGCATATGTACATTAAAACCTTGGGTACCATTCCTCAGGCATTGTCCACCTTTTAAAAAAATTATCTAATTATTTTTGAGACAGGTCTCTTACTGGCCTGGGGGCTTGTCGAATAGGTTAGGCCAAGACACAGGGGTTTGCTTGTCTCTGTCTCCCCAGTGTTGGGATAACAAGCACACACTACCACAAAGCATGCGGTAGGTATCGTGTGAGTTCTCAGGATCAAACTCAAATCCTGAATTCTGTTCTTCCAAATGTCGCAGGTTCAAAGTACTTGAAATTGGCTTAAATCAAACTATGAACTCTATTCTGGTCATAGCAATAGTCACATATTCTAGTTCAGTCCAGTGAAGCCAATGAAAGGGAAAGAGGGAGAAAGCACATTTTCTAGGCTTATGGAAGAACATACTGAATGATGCGGTGTTACCTGACACAGTGTACGCTTGATGGTGCTCGGGCAGGGAGGGCACAGGAAGAGTCTGGGAATGGAGCTTCATGGGAAGAACAGAGCCTCTGGGTGCCTCTTGCTGATATATTTTAATCCAGATCAGGCTGCGTCTAAATCTTGATCTGTTCATACACTTCCCAAGGCAACCCTTACCTTTCTCTTGCTTGAGTTAGTTTTAGACTGGTTTTCTGTTAATTTCGTCTAGCACATTCCTTATATGATATAGTGGATAATGACTAATGCTAGTTTTAGAACACATCTGACTACATAATATTATCATTATTCAAAATTAGCAGGCAAGCTTTGTGACTTAACTCACAAGCAAGAGCTACAAGTCCCAGAGAAAACAGGCGACTCACCTGAAGGAATCCTGCAAGTAGGTGAATAGGATCATATAACAACACAGGCTTCTCCACACACTGATTGCTAAAGACACAGCTTATCCAAACCAGATACATATGAAAATGAAATGCAGAGGAAGCCAGTAGTTCCAGCTACTACGTACACTATCTGATGGGATGCTATATCTGTTAGTATGTGCTTATATCCAAAGCTGACAGACCCTCAACCATGTGCTACAGCCATTGTCTTGTTCCATTAGGCCTTGGCCATTCCTCATTAAGGTCACTTTAGAATTTATTTAGGTGGTCTTGCTGCCTCCAGTCTCATTTACCAGCTCTCTATCTTCCATGATGCAAAAGAGTAAGTTTTCTAAACACACTGGATTATGGCATTGCTTGTGTACAGCCTTTTACCAGCATGCAGCTTTTAAGACAAATCACACTCACTTTGTATTCAAAGTATTCATGATCTAACTTCTTTATATACCTCTGTAGCCTCATCATCTTCATTCCTTAAGTCACAATTAATGATTAATTGCTCTGCCAGTGTTCATTCATACATCTGCCTTTGTGCATGCCATTCTAGCAGTATGGGCTTTCCTGTAAATCACCATCATCCTCTAGATATTTCCTCTGGGAAACCTTTCGGGATCCATCATTTTGTTTGGAAACTTCCCCCCCCCCCATGTCTATGTTGTACTCTGGTCATAGCTCTTATTCCATTTTTCATCCTGTAGCCTAACTGTTTATGTCAGTGTTGCCTCTGGAAGTGGGAAACAATTGTTCTCCAGGAATTATACATCACGGGGCCCATCAGACTGCCTGACACGTGACAATTAGTAAAGGTGTTTTGTGTGGATGAAGAAGAAAGAAAAATGGGAGGAGTATAAACAAGAAGAGAGCTTTACTTTTTCTTGTTTGGGACTATAAACTATTATACACATTGTGTAATATTTATTTTATCAAAGTCAGATACTACAGTGAGATACCTGGGTTTAATAGTGGAATCAACTATTTTGTTTTCTTCTTGTTGCATGAGTGTTTTTCAAAGCAAGATTTAGGGATGAGGTGGCTGAGTGGTTAAGGTGATGGACTGATAAAAGAAAAGTTTAACTGTACTCCAAATCTAAATTAAATTTATTTTGTGTGAGCTTAAAAACACTTAAGAAATATTACTTGATGAATTGCTGATGTTGGGGAGGGGGTAGTGAAGCCTTTATGGATGAAGAGAGGAAAAGTAGATATTTGGAAGCTGAGAAGTAGGGTCTTTTGGTCCCACTATTGCTGAAGTCTTGGGAAGGATGAAAATTATTTATGCTAAGGATCTAAGAAGATCTCATTTCAGTTTCCATGCACAGAAAATATTTCCCTCTCAAATGTGGTAAGGTTTAGAATGTCATGACATCTGAGAGTTAGTGAGGAGCCCCATTTCCAAGGACCCTGTCTTAAATTTGCAACTGAAACTCCCAAGGGGGATTCATTATTATTTCCAAGGGCCTTATTATTCTCTTTCCAGTTATGGTGGTTATGTGTTGTTTCTGATGAGTAATGGCATGTGTATGCCCAGCATACATTTTTTTGTGCTCTGGTCATAATGTTGTGAAACTGAGCCTTAATTACCATCTCTTACACATTAATAGAAAATATAGCTACCATATATGATTTAAGAAATCTTTTGTACCACAGGAGGAAGTTTATAGTAGTCACACTGAGATTTTGGCAAATTTATTTGTTGATTGGGATATTCTGATGGAGCATCTGTCCATTGATCCATCCATCCATCCATCCATCCATCCATCCATCCATCCATCCATCTATCCACCTATCCATCCTTCAACCCATAATCATTTTTTTCTGAAACTCCCCAATTTTTATGTAATTCTCAGAGGAAACAAGGGTTGATTACTAAAGCTAGAATGGGAGACCAGGGAAGGAAAGTCATGTTGGAGAAGTTGAAGGTGAGTGGAAGAAGGGAATGGGAATTAGCTAGATTGGAAGATGGAAGGAAGAAGAGAGGGCTATCCTGGCAAATGGAGTAATGATGGCCAGTGTCCAGGCACCCATACACACACAGTGTGTAGGCACGAGGACATATGGTGAGCTCCGGGAACAAAAGCAGCTTGAATTAGGTACTGCCAAGTACCTTTCTTGTGGCAGGATACTAACAGCCATCTTCTGAAGTGAGTTTCGCTGCATGACCACTACAGTGTAAATCTGGCAACATGGAAATTATCAGGGTTTAGGTAGAGTGGACATTTAATAAACAGTTGATGAAGATGGTAGAGACCAGGGACTGCAGTGATTACCCTGTATGTGCCAGAAGTATTATATTAAAGTCCAGTGTGACATTCTATGTTCTGCTGCAGGGAGACCCACTTAGAGATAAAGATTCTGGAATGGAATCCCTGAGCAGAAAAGCGAATGAATACAACCTACTTTGGGAACTGAAAACACCTATACTCTTTCCACCATACCATAGCCCAAGAGAGGCTTTACATTTTCCGTTTGCTTCAGAGATTAGAGTCTTCTCTTTCTCCCTCCCCCCTCCCCGGACTATGTGGAAACAGCTTTGTCATGTAATCTATGGCTATTGAGAGCCTCTTTTGAAACTGAAACTCCTGGAAAGGAGGCTGAGTACAAAGTGGCTAGCAAGGAGTCATTCATTGCGGGGCTTTGAACCAACTTTGACCAAATTTCCAGATCCATCTAAAACCTTTTCTCCTTCTGTCAGCTTTTGTTGACATATTGCAGCTCTGTTCTGAGTTAGAAGCCACCAGAAACAGAATATATTCAATGATTAACGCTATTGCCAGATACTGATATTTCACCAGGTTTGATAATCTGTTTGTACCTGTATACTTCCCCACTTCTCTGACAAGCACCTTGGGGACAGAGAAGTTGCCATACTATAATATGAACTCATTCTTCTTCACTAGAACCTAGCACAGAGTGGACATGCAGCAAGGGCTCATCACAACTATTTTCTCATTATATGTAAGAAGTCTTGCAATAATTTCTGAACTAGAAAATTTGATAGAAACTTAAGTTAGTTTGAAGAGGTGTTCTTATTTACACTTATGGCAGAATATAAAGATATTATTATGCAACAACAATTAAAAATGACTCTCACCAAGAGGCAGAATCCATTTCCCTTGAATCTGTGCTTGCTTTGTGATTGTTATTATTATTATTTGTAATTCTTTTGATCATTTGGGAGGACTGATGTCGTGTGAGATAAAGAGTCAGGTCTGGAGAGCCCAGGAAAAGAAATGCTTAGTTGAGACTAGGCCAATTGTGTGCCCATACAATTGTGAACCTGAAGAATGGTTGTTATTATGAATAAGAAAGTTTTGGGATAACTTGTTAGGCAACAGATGCCAATGCGTATACAGGGATATGCCGCATCTTACTTATCATGTAAGCCCATGGGATCCTACTATATGAACAGGAAAAGGGGTCAGGAAAGTGATGAGAGATTGCACTTTCTTTACGAGCTGTCACAGTAAGCATCTCTCAGTAACTGTCCCATTAGGAGGCACAAGTCTTAGCAGGCACTGGGGGGTCAGGTAGAGGCCAAAGAGGTATGTGTTGGAAGATGTCAGAATGAGTTCAGATCATGTGTTCCCTACAGTGGGCTCTGGGTTCCCTGTATTCAGGAAGAAATGAGGTACAATGGGCATTTGCAAAGAGCGAAAGATAACAGTAATGATCATGAACTTCCCCAGGCACTTCTTATATGCCAGAGCTGTTTTGGGTCTCTAATCCTCAGAAAGGTCCTGGGTGGTTCGGAAAGAACTTAACTAGATCATGAAGCATGTAAGTGATGTGTCCAACTACAAAAAGAAATAACAATTAGATAAATGGCTCATCCTTATAGTACCTCACCTGCCAGACCATTCTCTGCCTCTCAACACACTGAATGGGCACTCTATTACTACTGCAGAAGAAGATAAGCATCGAAGAACCTCCACTGTAAGATGGTTGATTTAGGGGCAAGCCTTTTTCTTGGCATGAAAAAACCCCTTGCACCAACTGCAGACAGACTGCTGTCCAAAAAGGACAAAACTTGGTAGCAGGGAAGTCGACAGCCTAACTCTGCCAAGACAGGGTAGGTAAGTCCTTCATAATCCCTGCTCTATCTACAACAAATGTCTGTCAGAGAAACAGGACCCAAAGGCTGAAGATTGATGCTGGAATGTATGGAGAGAAAATGGGAACTGTCCAGGCAGTTACTGGTATGTTCTTTCTTAGTTTTGGAAGCTGCAGGCTCTGCACTTCCTATATAAGCAAATATATTTATCCCTCTCAGGTCTCTGAGGTGGTTGAAGAATAGACAGATAGAATCTTATAGTTAAATTTTGAACTGTTTAGGAATCAAGAGGGTGTTATAGATCTAAGAAGATACTCTTAAAAGTGTGTTGAAAGATAGTATGAATGTTGAGTCACATATAGACCTTTAAACTCATGGAGTTGGGTAGATAGTAGAATGTTAAAGTCAGGGGCCAAATAGGTATAAACTGAACATTGGGAAGGTATACTGGGCCAATTTAATCTCATAAATGTGGCATAATTATATCTATTGTTTTGTATAATACTTACTGTTTTAAGAGAAGGAACCATCTGTTGGACTGAAAGGGGAAACCTCTGGAGGGAAGAGGGTGGAAGGGCGGGTTGGGAAGGGGGAATAGGGAGGGGTTTGTTACTGAGATGTAACTTGAAGAAAAAAAAAATAAAGTATTTATAAAAAAAAAAAATTGTGAAGGCTTGGTGGAAGCCTTGCAACAGTCACTCATGGCCACAAATGCTGCTTTCTTCACCCCAGCACGGCACAATGATTTCTCCAGCTTGATAAGATCGGGGGAGAGGGGTTTCCCATGCAGCCTGTTTTGTGGGAACCTTATTTGGCTTACCAAATGTTGTACAAACAGCTTTTGTAGAAGGCAAAGAAGAAGCCTGAAGCAGTGGTCTCCAGAGACTCTGATGAGATATTGTCTCTTCAGTTTTCATAATATTGTAAGCATTGTCTCCACTGCACTGGCTGGGTAGGATTCCCAGGGGAGCATGTGGGATTCCCAGTTTATTAACTGAGGAGGCCAAGACTAAGAAGTCATGCTTTGTGTTACAAAGTTAGTTGGTGTTGAAATGGGACTCAGCCTTCTATTTTGCTCTGACCCCCACATTGTTTAAGTAGTCATGAAAATCAACCACAAGAACACAAGAGCACTTCCTGTGGGTGAGGAACAAGGCATAGAGAAGAGGCGGCTAGGGTTTGTTCACAGTAATCAGGAATGTGTACACAGTACTTATAAGAACTACACTGTTTGCTTAGAGTGTTCCATCTTGCTCTCATAAGAACCCAGTGAGGGGGCATGCACTTAGCACTCTTGTGTTATGCATGGGAAGGTGGAGGGATACAATAGTTATATGGAGCTGGGGTTCAAATACAGTCAAGCTCTTAGCACCTTAATGTGCAGCCCCTGTGCTCTGGCAGCACCACCTCTGTGCTGGGGAGAGAAATGAGACAATTAATGATGAGGGAAGCTCTTACTGTCTTACGTATTTAAAGTGGTTTGACCTTGAGCATACTAATTAATTTATCTGCATCATTTTTTTTTAAATCTGTCAAATGGGAGTTTTGATGCCACCTGCTTCATAGTCAGAGGGATGTTGTTGTAAGAGTTAATTGGCTGTGTGTATGCAGGTGTGTTGCTTCAAACAATCTCTCCTCCTACATTTAGTGTGATTTGAATGTTTGTTATTATCCTATTATAAGGAGACAGCATGGGCAAATTTGCAGGTATGTAGCACCCACAAGTGCTAAGGGTCCTCAGAAGAGAGATGATTTATTTTCAGTAGGGATGCTTGGGATGGCTTCAAGTAAGGAAGTGAGGACAGTATAACAAAACAGAGGTGGAAGGGCCTTCAGCATCTGTGAAATTGCATGACTTTGTGTCCCAGAGGAGATCTCGGCTCACAGCACAGGCAGGCTCTTCATGTTCAGCTACCCAGGGCAAGGCTTTAACTGTAAGCCAGGTTTCCTCACTTCTCTGCCTGCTCCCCTCATGTCCTGCTTCTCAGCAGTGCCTGTTTGGCGTTACTCAAAGCTAGCTACACCAGAGACTGTACTTCCCCAACCCATTGGTGGTCTGCCCATGTGGTACTCTCTCCAGCCATAGAGCTGGAAGCTGGCTTTTCCCTGACATCCTTTTGGGAATGATGCAACTGAGCAACACACTTCACAGTGATGACAGAGACTTGTCAATCTATAGACTGTCTCCAGATACAACCATTGATTTGGGGCATGTCAGGGGCTCACAAAACATTAATCCACACAGAAAGGCTATGAAGTCAGTTCTGCTATTATCCTCCACATGAAAATGCTGGAAGTCTATGTTGGAGCTAACCTAGCTCCAGTAGGTTTGTGAGATGTCGTGGTAGAGACCGGATCTTAATAATGGTCTGTGAGATTGCAAAGCCCACAGAAGGTTTGTTCTTTGATTACTGGCAGTGCCCGTCTGGACCATATGCAGGGAAACTGAAAGAAGCTCTCTTGGGTCTGTAGCAAGAGTGCTGTGACTGGATAGTGATGCTCATTTTAGAAAGAGACTGGCTGCTGCCTCTGACTTCCTCTCTCTGGAGAGCAAGAGTCCATCTTGGTGCTATCAGGGGAGGACTCAGTTCCCAGGGAGAGAAGCAAGAGCATATTGGTGTGCTCTATTTTCCCATGTACTCCCCTGTCCATTTATCTGTCAACTGTCCCTCAACTTTCTGTCCAGTTCTCACACCATCCATAAACCTCTACGGGGATGTGTTCTTTTTTAGCGGAACATGATATGTAGATTCATAAATTGCTTGACCCCATGAATTTGAGTGGAGGCTTCCTGAGGGACACTGTGCGATGGTACTGGAGTAAGGAAGGATGATGAGACAGTTTGCACAGAAACTGGGACGGAGGGAAACAGTTTAGAGAGACTTAGGCAGGCTGCTCTCACCAGTGTGCTTCTTTGTAGCTGAGTACCCAGCTGGCCAAGTGGCCACTGGCACTGTCTGCCTCTTTGTGTGATAACCAGTGAGACCACATATGTGCCTCTCCTGAGTGTAGTCTCTTCACTGGCACCTTCCAAGCTGGAGGGTCTGTTATGGTGTTGCCAGCCAATGGAGGCCACTTTGTCTGCCAAGATGCCCTGAGCCTATATGCCCAAACTTCTGAATGGGGAAGGTCAAGTCAGGTTGGGCCTGCCCATCTCTCTCTCTCTCTCTCTCTCTCTCTCTCTCTCTCTCTCTCTGTGTGTGTGTGTGTGTGTGTGTGTGTGTGTGTGTGTGTGTGTGTGTTTGGTGGGAGAAAGCCCTTTTCTCTCTGCACAGGAAATGTTTCCTAGGGTGAAGAACAGAGCAGCTTTGTGTGCTCCTTAGAGTGCTCACTGTAGGGAAAAGCCCCGGCACAGTCTACAAAGTCCTCCAAGTTCAACTACCAGACAGTGTGCTGTGGTCATAAATCACAAGGGAGGGAGGAGGGCCCAGGAAAAATGTTGACGGTGGGACCTTCAGTAGATGGGAGGGCAATGAGCTGATTTTTCATGTCAGATTTTAAAGATCTGTCAGAGTCTTTCTGTTTTTTACATATAGAATTGGTAAGGTCCATGTTTCACTCCTAAATTTTCTTTGCAATTTATCATTGCTTCCCATCTAGCATGTATGTCAGGAAGAGGGGTAGAGGTGGGGGATTGTCAGCACTGTTCTCTCCCTCTAAGGTTCATCTGCTTCTGAGAGCTGCATGCTCTTTGCTGGCCACAGAAGAATACCTGACATTCAGGCTAGTGTCGTGAATATAATTGAATTGCTGGGATGTGCTAAACATTGCAGGGCTTTAAGCTGAGGGTAATTTAATGATGTGGCCTTTAGGATTGTTAATTAGCACTGTCTGTATGAGCATGTAACAATAACACCACCTACTGTAAAGCGAATGTTCTACACTCAGAACACTCATTTCTTTAGGGCTTCCTGCAGAGATGTGCTCATTAACTCCTTTGGTGACAAAGGCTTTTCCCTTTTTGAGGGGTTCTGCAGGCTGCAAATTCTCTATCTAATCTCACATTCTTTTTCTGTGTGAAGCCATGATGCAGCTGGCAGGCAGGGACATCCAGAGGACTGATGCTCAGGCCTGTGGTAGTTGTGACTTTGATCCTTCTCTGCCAAGCTGCTGGAACACTGTCACTCCAGAGCAGAGAGGCACAGGAAAGGATATGGGGAGAGTCAAGAGAGGATGCGGAAAAACTGGAATCCTGTACACTGTTGTTAAGAATGCCAACAGTGTGGAGGTACCTTGAAAATTAAAAATAGAACTCTCATGGGATCCAGCACTTTTGGCTATTTATCCAGAACACTTGCAATCAGGACAGCAGAGGGATATTAACCCCTCCTTAGTTCATCATAGGTATATTCAAAGTGGGAAAGATGGGGAAAGATTGTGTCCCCTGAAGGATAAATGGAAAAGAAGAGATAGTATACACATGCAATGGAATCCTATTTAGTGTTTAAAAGAAAGGCAGTTGTGCCTTGGCATGGGTGAGTCCTGAATACATTATGTTAAGTGAACTAAATCTGTTACAGAATGAGAAATATTGCACAGTTCCACTCTTAAATATCTATACATTAAAATCCTGTAATCAAACAGCAGACTGGTAGTTGCTACAAACAGTTGAGGAACAAAGAAAATGGCAAGTTGTTAGTTGAATCGTATCAACATTCAGCTGATCCAGAAGAATAGGTTCTAGAGGTCGGCTGTCCAGCACTGTACCTATGCTTCCTTTATTTTACTCCCATGTGTAATGTTCTCACTGCAATTGGAAAAACTCATGGAGGGTGAGAAGGATAGCTCAGTGGCAGAGCACTAACTCAGCCTATAGGAGGCACTGGGGTCTGTCCACAGCAACACACACACACACACTCATATGAATAAACATACAATGTACATGTACAAACATACACAGAATGAGCACACGAACACATACATGCACTATATACACATGTAACAAACAAACATACATACACACATACACACACACACACACACACACACACACACACACACACACACACACA
>CAJQZJ010032273.1:8174231-8192857 GCA_907164525.1 Lophiomys imhausi | reverse complement strand
ACACACACACACACACACACACACACACACACACACACACACACACAGAGTCATGCGATCTGACCATTGGACGACAAGGTGTTACTTACATACTTCTTGCCCCATTGGAGAAAGTGGTCCCTGGCTGACTGCTCAGTGAGTTCAGTTGAATTGTGAGTTTAGAGGAAGCCTGCATGTGCTGCATGCTACTAGTTTTGGGGAAGCTGTAGCTGCTGGTAGGAAGTGGTGTTCACTCTGTCTTTCTATTTGATATAACAGGCAATGATTTTTATAACCACCTACCCCTCTTTTGAATAAAAAGTATGTATTTCCAAAGTTACTTATCTTCTTCAGCCAGAGATACCAGCTGTATTTAAATATTTGGATATTAGACTATGGCTTGTACAGTGTTCAGCCAAACCTTCCCATGACCGTGCTCTATATTTGCCATGGTGTGATGTGACTGTGAGAATTCTACTGTGGACATCTCAGCTTCCCCCACCTTCCTCTCTGGACTTGCTTCCGTCTCACTCTTACAATTCCATCTGGCCTCTAGTCTAGAGATGGTACACTGGCTGCAGTTTACAGAGTGATGGGGAACATTACTGGCTGACTATAGATAGCCCTTCTCTGTCAAAGCCAGAGGTGGCTTTGAAATACTTCTGAGTACAGAGCCTATTGACTGAGCTGGAACTAAGACCGACTACTATTCCAGCACCAGCTTTTTGGACCATTTTTTTCCTTTATTTTTTATTTCTTCAAGTTACATCTCAATCGCAGTCCCCTCCCTATTCCCCCCCCCCGCCCATTTTTTTCTAACCTGTCTAGCTGACTCCCTTCATGGCCCTGTCCTGGCATCCTCCTGCACTTTCATAGCTGTGTTTCATGCCTCGGTGTCACTATGCTATCTGAATGTTTTGTTCCTGTGCTTTGCTGCAGCCTGCCTTTGTTTCTTCTTTATTAGTGTCACTTACTGTCCTGCCTTTACAGCCCCTCCCCAAGAACACCATCTCACACCAACAACTGCAGCCCACCCTCCTGTTTCCCTTTGGTCTCTCCTACCTTGCCTCCTGCTCCCACATGTGCCCGAGCTCCCCAGTGGCTATCTTTGATTTCTGTCCTTGTTGTTATTTTTCCTGAGCATTGTACGTACTCCCTCTATTCCCTCCTGCAACAATCACTTCTTGAAAGTCAACAAAAGGTCATTTCCTTGACAGTGCCTTCCATGGTGAACACAGTACAAACAGAGTTGAACACACTTGCTTTCTCAGGGTGTCTTCTACAAGTCACCAGTAAAGTGCTTACCCTGTTAACCACCATTGATCTAGTCTGATTGTCATCCCAGACCATAACAGTGTCTGGACTGTTTTATTAAGAGTTAAAGTTTTATTATTGGACAAATGAACAGGTGGATTAGGAAGAAGAGGTAGGAACTAGCTTTTGTTCATCTCCTAGAAGCCAAATACCCACTGTCTTCATGTTAGAGGTCTTAATGTACACTGTTTTCTCTCTTCCAAACTGTAATTATCATCTTCTATCATCAGTTTACTTATCTGAATGAGTCCTGCCATTTCTATCACATTGTTGCTTCCTCTAGATGGCTGGCCACAGCTATGTCAACTGTCTCTCCGAACACTGACTATCACAAGTCTCACGCGTTGGTTTACTGAGATTTGCTAATACTGAAAAGTTGTAAGTTACCTTTAAACTACTTTGTTCAGAACAAGATATTTGTATTAGTAAACTAAGCTGAACTTAATCTTTGTCATAGAAATGCTGGCATATCTATTAACATCCATGAAAATTTGCTTGATTGTAAAATTCATAAAACAAAGATGGTATCAGTTTTGTCCAGTATTATTCCCAGCAGGATGATGGACAAGGATGGGTTTAAATAAATACATGCTGATGACATAAATACATCATTTATTTTGCCTTTAGGAAATAGGTGAACCCAACTGGCTAACAATAATTCTTGAATCACTTCTTTTTTTTCCCCAAGTTTCTTGAAGTGGAAAACACCATCTTTTCTCTGAAAATACTTAATTAACAACAAGGTGGGTGTCATCATAAGGACAGATCCAAGACCTTCTTTCAATCATTTAGTGAATAAAATTCTGTCCAGAACAATGATGATGATGATAGCCTTTGACAGTGTTTGAGTTTTCCAAATTCCTAGCTCAGTCTGACAGACATGGGACTTGTCCTGTGAACACACTGTTAACTAGGTGGCATCTGGTACCTCTCAATACAAATATGTTCCTGTGTGGGAGAGTGACCCTTCTGCAGTGATTGAATGGGCACTGTCTGTCAGATCAATTATGTACGAGACTCATCTTCTCTAAGGTTCCTTCTTCTCCTGACAATTTACCTTGTACTCAACCTTCTGTCTCTGGGAGTTGGGCCTGTAGACAGTTGCCTGCCCCCAGCCATTTCCCTCCTGAGAGCATAGCACAAAGGAACACACTCCTGCCAGGTTTGGATTACCCTTCTGATGGGTGTTCTCTGGTTTCCTGAGTGGGCATTTAAGCATGGTGATAGTGGGTAGACCTTCCTTCTACTTCCACTGACATAGCATCAGGACACCTAGCTCTTTGGCATATGTGTAATGGAGCCTATTGCCAGTCAGTGATTTCTAGTCTGCCTTGTTTTGTGATTTTTTTCTCCTGAGGCCACTGCTATTTTGACCACAGGGAACAGGGCAATGATCACAAGGTATGAAAAACAGGAAGTTTTCTGTAGTTGGGGCTTCCTGTGAATACTGATCAGGGAGCTGCATAGCTTCCTGGAAGCCATTATTGGTAAAACATCATAAAGCCCTCTCTTGAGCTCTATGGAGAAGAGATATGACATTCTGTTGCTGATATCACCTTCTCATGGTCTAGCTGGCAGAACCCAAATATAATAAGAGCAGCTGGCAGGGGCACCATCTGGGGTACCTAGGAAGCATAGCTCTTGTTCATTTGCAAAAGTGCAAGTGACAAGAGGTCAGTCTGCTCTCAAAACACATTCGGAATGTGACATTCTCCCTCCATCTCCTGCCCACACCCGTGGCATCCGTGTTGTTGCAGCCTGGCTGGCTTCTCCCTGGCCATTCCTAGCAACTATACATCTTCTCTTGTCCCACCAAACAGCAGCCACAACTATATGTTTAAAATGCAACTCATGGAAAATGCTTAAAGCCCTCTTAATTTTGTGTGATGAACTGCTGCTATTCCTTTCAGAGCTCAGACAGTTACTGGTTCTGGTGGCCATCTTCTTGCCACCCAAACACCAAGCACATGCCTTATTGTTGCGGTGTTTGCAGTCTCCTGTCCAGAATATGATTCAAGCAAACCTTTGCATGATTAAACCTTTCGTTGTTGTAGTATCAGCTATGAACAACTTCCTCTGTTGAGTCTTCTTGCTTGCCCTGCATTATTTTCCCACAGTGATTCTCTCTTTCAGAACATTTTTATTTATAAGTTTGAGTCATTTATTATTTTCTGTTGCCCCTACATTCATTGTAGTTCCATATAACAGCCTTCTTGCTCATCATTGTGTCCCTCTGGCTTAGAAATGTTTGAGTTAAAACAGAGGCTTACCAGTATGCACTAAGGATTGGGAAGAGTCAGGAACAGTTCCTGAGCTGTGTGTGTGTGTGTGTGTGTGTGTGTGTGTGTGTGTGTGTGTGTGTTGATGACACTATGACCACTTTTTCTTTAAGAGGCAGTCGTAGTTGTAGCTGACTCAAGCTTAGAGTCTGGAATCTGATAATAGCGTGTTCAAGGTCCCACTTTGCTACCTGCAAACTGAGTAAACCTTGGACATGCCCAACATCTAACCTTCACTGACTCATCTCTACAATGGATAAAATGACAGATGGGTCAACTCCCAAGCCAGGTGAGTAAACTGAATGACAAAACATTTGTTTGACACAAGCACACAACAGTTGCTTAAGAAAAACAACTTTACCTGCTTATTCAGGAAAGAATAGATTCACGCCAAAGCCTCTGGAGTTGGGGAACACATTCTCACAAATCCTACTTTCAAGAGAAATATCTTTAAATCTAGGTCTAGCACTGGTTAAGAGTCCTCATGAGAAGTACCATTCCTTGAGATTTAGAGACAATTGTACACCTCATGTTAGCCTGAACTGAGGATGAGAAGCAGTCCCTAGGGAAAAGCCCATTAGTGTACCAGCTCAGTATTCTCAGCTGTCTGTCTTGGTCCCTGGTTTCCAGGGTGGGTGGTGAAGTTCAAGGAATAGGGGAGAAAAAAGCCAAGAAAACAAACTGGCAATCAGTAGAAATTCACTTCTAGGGTTTTTTTTTTTTTTTTTTTTTTAAGTCTGGGTCAAGTGCTATCTCTCTTAACTTCCTCTTACTTACTTTCCTATTTGGTTGGCAGGCTACAGGCTGAGGCCACTCTGTGGCCCCTCACTGCTGGGTCAGGACACTTTATTTTCCTCTAATGAAAAGCATTTGTGTCTAGTAAATCTTTCATTTGCTCTTATTAAAACACTTGATGCTGGTTATCGAGGTCTGTTCCAAGCTAGGTGAGAATCAATAAGGCAATCCACTTAATCATTTCAACAATCAACCAGCTATTTTCCTAGTTTGCACTCTGGCTAAGACCCACAGAAATCCAAGGGCTTATCAGGTCCTCATAACCCACAGAAGTGAATGGAGACCTCCCACCCCTCCCCCACCCCTCCCCTCCCCTCCCCTCTCCTTCCTCCCCTCCCCTCCCCCCTCCCCCAGGAAGCCCCAAGTCCTCTGAAAAGTCTCACTGTCTGCCTTAGGGCTGTGCTTAGCAAGATGGTAATCAACCCTAGGTTTCTGGAGAGTTCTTGCAAGGAAAGGATACTGGTTTTCAATGATTCTGGGCTGTCAATACTTGATTATAAAAGCTCTGTCTCAGCTATTGAATCTTCACACATTCTATGCCCCTGCTTCGGATAGAATTACCCTGACCCTATAGGTTCAAGGCTCTCCAACATCACTATTTAAATTCTAACTAGTGTGGCTTGTTCAAAACAAGTTATGTGTTTTATGAAGAATTAGAAAAGTTAAAAGATTCCCAGTAGAATGAAATGAAAAGTGTGAAACAAGACAGAAGTACTAATTGTTCTGATTTGGTCATTCTATATTATTTATGCATTGAGTTTTCTCACTGTACCCCAGAAATATGTACTACTGTTATAGGTCAAAAACATATATGTTGTCTAAAATTTAAAAATAAAAAGACATTCAAATTCTATTCTTGCTGCCAGGAAGCCTTCTGCAGTACCCAGAGGTGTCAGGGGTCCTTATGCTAGTTTGAAGAAAGGCATTATAGTTCTATTATTCCATGTTTTCTAGCTGATTACCCCCTAAAGGTCCTGGTTTGTGGCTTAGTCATCTCTGTATTATCAGGACCACCCTGCTGCCTAGCAAAGAAAAACACCCCCCATGTACTTACTGAAAGGAAGGAGGAAAAGAAGGAAGAAGGAAGGAAGGAAGGAAGGGGAAAGGGAGAAAGGGAGGGAGGGAAGGAGGGAGGGAGGGAGAAAGAAGGAAGGAAGAGGGAAAGAAATGAGGGAGAAGGGAAGGAAATAATTATTTTATCTAGTCCTGGACATCAGTGTGGATTCAAGTCTTGACATGGCCTGTAATTTCTGGATGTCTTTAATCTGTTCTGGCCTCAGTTTCCTATTTTAAAATGAAGTATTTTAATCCTCCAAATTCCTCGTGGTTCACACATTTCACACTTACATGCCTTTAAGTCTATGGTTCCCAATTCGTTCATATCCAGAGCCACTGTAGGTAATGTATATTTTGAAAGCTCCCATTGTTAACACGAAACAAATGTCCCAATGTTAGAAGTGACTTCATCCAATTAGAAAAAACATGTCTAATTGTAATAAAAATATGAAATAAAAGGAATATAATCTATGATACAATCTTAAGGATTTATTTCACAAAAGTGAGGCATAGAAGACACCATAGAGGAATCAAATACTTGTGAATTTCATGTAGTCACTTTGAACTTGCCACAGCTGGAAATGTGGACTAAAGCAGGTGGTTACATTGGTGTCTCATATAGTGTGGGAAGTATTGCCACTATTGACATGGTTGTACTGTATACAAGTCTTCTTATTGTTTCTATAACTGGTTTCATGTTACTTGTTACAATTTTAAAGTAGCAGCATGTAGTCTTTCTAGAACCAATGCAACCACATTGCTGGAATGTTCAGGGTGTTTAAAAGAAGATAGTATGTAAGTACAGATAATAACGATAGGCAGTGCACCTGTGTGACTATGTGGCGGATATTCAAAAGTTCTCTGGGAAGCAGAACAGCATGTTCTCCATAGTTCAGTTCTATCTCTGACATCAAGGGTCTAGTGAATCCATAACCTCTATCAACAATATACCATATACCAGGGCATCCAGTCATTGAACTAACAGACAGCTTCTCACCTAGCCCATGTCCAACATGCTGTCTACAGGGTGATGCCATTTCTGCTAAGAGCCAGTGCCGATGCCATTTAAAATGCTAAAATGCCATATGCAGTCCTTGCCCAAAGGCACCTGTGCAGTATCTCAAGGCTCCCCGTGCATAGAGGGGGCCCTGTCTTTCCAGGTCCTAGTGGTACTGTCTTGAAATTCTTAATTGTTTTTGCATTTTTATTTTACTCCAGTTGTTGTAAATTCTGTTGTCAGTCTTGGCTGTGTGTTGGGATACAGATGCTATATTCTTTTTTTTTTTTTTTTTTTAAAGATTATTGTGTATACAGTGTTCTGCCTGCATGTACACATTCACTCCAGAAGAGGGCACCAGATCTCATCGTAGATGGTTGTGAGCCACCATGTGGTTGCTGGGAATTGAACTCAGGACCTTTGGAAGAACAGCCAGTGTTCTTAACCTCTGAGCCATCTCTCCAGCCCCAGATGCTATATTCTTAAGCATCTAAGAGATGCATTTTACCAATGCTTTCTTTTATTAGCTAGTCTATTATCAACTATCTTGTTTATGGATTGAGCAACTTGTGTATTTTTTAATTACTTATATGTTAATTCTTTTCTACTCTGGACTCTGAAGGTCTAGATTCAAATCCAGAAAGAGCTCATCAACTCTTACATTCTCTCACTTTACCATGTGTTGTTAATATCATTTTGCCACTAATAATAATCTTTGATTTTATATAGAATAACTGATGAAGAAGATACACTACATTTGGCAATAACAATTTGCTATGTAATCCATTAGCAAATTGATAAATTTATTATTGCATTAGTCAACAGCTCTGGAATGAAGCATTCTCCTTTTTTCCCTCAGCTATTCACCTAGAGTGTGAAGCTCTTGAAGAGATAAGAATTTCCCATCCAAGATTTCTATCAACAATGGATCAAAACAATCTGGAAAAAAATGTATCTGTATTGAATGTATACAGACCTTTTCCTGGTTATTATTTCTCGCATGATATAGTCTACCAACTACTCAGACATCATTCGCCCTTGAGGCTGGTTTAGTCATTTTAAGTAATCTAGAGATTGTGAAGGAAAACAGGAGTATGTGTGTAGGTTCTATGCAAACATACATCACTTTATAGAAGAAACAAGTATTTGTAGATTTTGGTTTCTTGGCGGTGGTGTTCTGGAACTATTGCTTTCACACATGAAAGGCAACTAAAAGCTTTCCTGTGAAAATAAGGAAACAAAGTAACTGGGTTCAGAAAAAAAATCTTTCAATTATTTAGGCTGACTCATGAAGGGGATGTACCAAATTAAGAGAAAGATGCAAAATTGAGTTCATCACTACATCATAGGAGTCTGGGGGTCATATTGATTTTTAATATTATCCAGGGCTTAAACAGTATTATTGGATATTAAGGGGGACAATTTTGAATAATTTTTCTGATGTACATAAGAGAAATATATGTGTTCTAAGCTAAGAGTATTAAGAAAAGGATTTTAGCAACATGTATATGCTAACTGTAAGTAATTTTTACCTGACCATTAAATCAGGGCAAGATAGTATGTCTTTTATCACTTAATTTAGTTTAATTGTACATTATAGAATTTTTTTCTGAAAAGATGGCATTTGCTATTCACAGTTCCCACTAATTCAGTGCAATCATAAGCAACAGCCACACTAAAACCCATAGGGACTAAGTTTTAAAAGTACTATAAATGGAATCCACTGGGATACAGTTAACTGATTTAGATGATATTGTTCCTGGAAGGGATACAAAAACTGGCTTTAATTGTTTAATTTATGGTGGAGTCCTAGTGTGATCCAGGCACAGCGTCATGTCAAGACTGGACCTACGGCTGTCTTCTATGAGAGGAGGTGTTCTGCACTATGTGGTAACTTCATAAAATGGAATTGTGAAGACTCAAATTTTTCTATTAACTGCTAGCTGAATATGGTTTATACCCAACAATTTGAAAATTAGTACTTAAAAAAATAACATCAAGGAGATGACAGATTTTATTTGACTAACTCTCACATACAAACTGATTTCTATGCGCACGCACATGTGTGTGTGTGCATGTGTGCGTGTGCGTGTGTGTGTGTGTGTGTGTGTGTGTGTGTGTGTGTGTGTGTGTGATATGAGCATGAAGACACTTCACAGGGTAATGGAGTAGGCTATTGCATGGTTTTGTGCTGGAAGTACTAAAGCACTTTGCAAGTAGAATGTGGCTCTCCTGCCAATGGTAATAGGAACCCTACACCCAGGGCTGAGGCTCACAGACAGTGGAACCAACACAGCTGCCTGGAACCTAGGAGGTCTGTGGGTCAGGTGGAGAACAAGACTTGCCACAAAACCATGATGGCATTTTCAGAGTATGTTGGTAAATATCAGTCTTTCCTAGAAGCAAATTGTTACTTAGCATTTAGGATCTAAAGTTTAAAGACTGACCTCTGTCTAAAAATGTGTCAGCAAAGACTAACGCTTTAAAAGTCAGGGCTTAGAAGCAAGGGATGGGCATTCCTCTGCACAGAGTGTTGGGCAGCAGCTGTGAGGGCCCCATGAAAGTTAGAGTGTTGCATGTTTCAGTTGCAGGATTCTAGGTGTGGAGTGCCAGCCTCTCGCATTAGATTCTCTGTGGAACTTGGTAGGAACACATACATATCCACACGCTCACTTCATAGGTGTGCTCTTGATTCAGGGATGAGTAATTTTTAACAACCTTCCTTGGTGGTGATTCTCTGCTCTTTCAGGATAAAGTAATAGTTGAATGTTTGTCACCTATCTCCTCATTAGGACAGGAGCACATCTTGTTCTACAAGACATCTACAGTACCTTATTTTAGTTCATTGATCATTAAAGTCACTCAATAAATAGTTTTTAAGTCAGTGGATGAGGGATTGAGCAACAAAAGCCGCACACTAATAACAAAGCTTACTATCATTTACAGTCCTTTGTACTTCAGTAGCAGTGGCCTCAGATTCTAGTTTGCACTTCAGAACAGGGAAAGATATTTTCAAGAAAATCTATCAAATATTCAAAAATAAACCTGTTCTTTAAATATAGTAAAGTCGTATTGAATATAGGTATCTAGAGAAGGTGTGTTACTTCCAACTATTACACTGCTCCAGGCACTGAGAATGGAGTGGAGATTACCAGGCATGTGTAGAGCCTTCTTGGGGTTCTTAATTAAGTTTGTTTCTGTCCTTGCTTCATATTCCGCATTGAGACAGGTATTTCAAGGGAACATGCATACACTTGTGCTTAAAAGCTGGAGGAAAGAGTTCAAAGACAGGCACATCATATTATCGGGGTTTGAACGTCTTTCAGCTCCCTCCCTGTTTGGGAAGGGAGGATTCACTGGAACTGCAACCTAACCCGAGCCCGGCTTTTCCCAGACAGAGGTTTTCTTCATAAAACCCACTCAGGCCCTTCTTCTCAAGTTCTTCATACACTTTTCACCAGAAAAAAGAGATCATTCATATCTAACAAAGGGGCTTGGATGCTTTAGATAGTTTCCTTTGTAAGTTTTTGGCACTGTCATTGCCCTGGCTCGAGTTACCTTCTGATCCTTCTTTCATCTGCTGCAGAGATGCATTATCCCCTTATTAGCTTGAAACTGTTACTGTTCGCTGTGGGTAAGCCTGTATAGGAACAATCCTACCTCTGGAATATTCCTAAAGATTGGAGATTCCTGGTTGCTCAACATGAAAGAAAAAATAAAGAAAATAAAAAGAAAAAGAAAAAGAAAAAAAAACTGACCCTTAAAGCCTGCTTTCCTGAGAATGGGATGGAGGCATGTTCTGGGAAAGGCTGTTATCAAAGTGGGAAAATGGTCCAGAATTCTGTCTCCAGAAGGCAGAGCAGTGCCAACAAGTGTCAGGAAATCATAGCCAAGTATTTTCTGTGGAGGAGTGATCTCAGGGCCAACACCACCAGGGGTTCCTGGGTCTATAGGACATCAGGAGGACAGCAAGAGAATGAGTCACTGTGTCTATATAACCTATGAACAGTGCTGAAATTCTGTTCTTAATTCACTAGGAAAACCCACAGCACCATTCCTAATCCTGAATGTCTTAGAAATTCTCAACAATCACCTTGGACTTGAAACATCTCCCAGGTTTCTAACTGAGATCTGAATAATATTTGAACATCTATGAATCTAGGTAAGAAAAATTCCTTCTGTTCCTTTAGGTTCACTAACTTGCCATGAAAAACATATCCTTCTGATATGTTTTTGTATAAACTGGTCAGAGGTAAATCACAGGAGGAACACAAAACCCATGGTTGTGTGTAACAGAATATTTCTATTTGTAAACACTTATATTTATTAATACTTAACAAACATCTATAAAACACCTAAACCTTTTAAGCTAAAACCTATAATCTAAAATCTACCCTAATATCTTATAACACCCTAACACCTATCTCAAAACACTTAGCTAACACTATTTTAACTTTCCTAA
This sequence comes from Lophiomys imhausi, assembly GCA_907164525.1. Classification (NCBI taxonomy): domain Eukaryota; kingdom Metazoa; phylum Chordata; class Mammalia; order Rodentia; family Muridae; genus Lophiomys; species Lophiomys imhausi. The sequence continues at coordinate 8,181,975 of CAJQZJ010032273.1, read as the reverse complement.
AAGGATATTAATATTCTTAGCCTAGGTCCATGCAGGATGACTTGGTTTATGCAGTCCTGGAAGGCAGTATCTTTTAAGTTTAAAATCCATTGGACCTTATTTTGCCAGTTTGTAAGGCCAGTTTATTTCCACTACCAAATTGTGGCCAGTTTATAAAGTCAGTCTGCTCCAACTGCCAACTGAGGGTGGCTTTTTCAATCAGCTAAGACTCACCTCCACGGACTCTTTGGCCTGGGCAAGTCTCAAGGCTGAAAGCTATTCCAAGAGGCTTCCAAACTCCATTTGCCTCATTCACTTTTCCGGGCGCTCTGGGGCCCCTTTTAAAGGACTCTCTCTGAGCAGGTTTATGCTATCCTTTGCCTTGGGCTATAGCAGTCTAAATTCTGTTAATGGCGTACCTTGCTGTGTGCTTCTTCAGCGTGACTTGTCAGTTGGTGAGGGCAGGGAGAAGAGAGAGACCACGTGGAATTCTCTGGCTTATATATCACATTATCTCACGATACTTGGCAGTCTTGAGGGTCCACAAGATTTCTTGCAATTTCCAACAGTCCAGTTGCTTCTTATGGCAAATGACATCATCTGCGTGGCTTGCGAGGTTTCTTAGCCACCCCCCTTCAACAGGGCATATCGTCCAGCCACAACTGGCTTTTTGTCCATATCAACAAACCAAAGGGTCGCTAAGCTCCTCCTTATGTGCTACCAGATGCTAACCTGATCTGCCTACTAATTTCACTAAAGAGACCTGACTTCTACCACAGTTGTGTCACACCAGAAGTCACTTATTTCATATCACAATGCAGTTGTTGATGGTGTCACCTGAAACATTACTGGGCACTGTTTGAAATTTGAGCCATTGTTAGTCTGTCTAATGGGGCTCACTCTCCTCAAGGCACAAATGAGGAAGCACTTAGATTCCCCTAACACATTATTTAAGTTTTCTTGGCAACTATATTTGGTAATTATATATTTTGATATATTGTCTGAAAATACAATATGTGCACGTAGTAGTTCAGTGCATATTCTTTTATGAATTAAAGTCTCAAGGAGAGGCCCATAATTCATAGGACTGTTAAACAGGTCCAGTGTACCCCAGGAATCAGATACGCACCTGCATTGAATGACTGCATCTGTTAAGGAATTATGATGATAAATGAAAACAAGTCTGGATTTGAAGTCAAAAGTCGTATGTTTGAGTTTCAGCTTGGCCACACAGCAGCCATAGAGCAAGTTGAAAGCTCCTCTGTGCTTCGGTTTCTTCCTTGTCCCAGAGTAATAATCACTACTTCATGAGGTAATTGGTGGGGTTAGGTTAATCAGTGATCCTCTCCGCTGGTCTTCAAAGCTCACTTGTTTATCACGTACATGCTTGCATTCTCTTCTAAGATAAAAAGCTCATGGTGTCACTAAACTGTCTTGCCTATGGGCTCAGTCCATGTTTTTGGTGTGGAGAAAAGGAACTGAACTTCCTTCATCACTGCTCCTCACTTAAATCACTTTAGTCAAAGGAACATTCTATCATTTCCTTGTGTCAGCCTCGTTTTCCCCCTTCAGCTCTTTTCCAAGTAGTGACTGGTGTTTGGAATGCTTGGCTCACGTGGCCATCAGAAAACATCCACTCTCCTCTGTGCCCCTTTCTGTTGCTTCCCAGATTCAGCAGAATCCCACTCACCCCTGTGTGGCCCCCAGGATGTGCTCTGTCTCCACACTGTTAACACTCAGTGCCTGTTCTGTCTTCCCGCTTCCCCTCTTTCTCCTTCCTTGGTATTATGGCCATTTTTACGCTAGGCATAGGTAGTTGCATCAGAGAGGAAAAGAAAATGGGAATTTGAAAGTTCGTGTTGCTATTGTACTGATTTGCTGTTAACCACTATATTGCTCTTGTTTTAAAGTTCCAGGTGTCATGAAGAATCCCAGAGTTTCCCCCTTCCTGTTTGACAATTTAATACATGAATATAATGTATTTTTTATATAATCTGTACCCGCATCCTTTCCCCCGAGTTCTTCCCCATGCCTGGCCATTTTCCTGTCAGAGTCATGTGCTCTGCTTTCTCCTCCTCTTTTTTCTCTTCCTCTTCCTCCTCCTTGGAAGCCAGAATCCACTCAGTGCTTTCGGTATTTGTATGGGTTTAGGACCATCTACTGGAAGCTTCAGAATTTTCATGTGAATGTAGACAGCATTTGCAAAAAGTTTGCACATGATGTTAATTAAAAAAAAAGTTGGCAAAAGGCATACAGGCATGTTCTGCGAGGCCAAGAGGAGGGAATTTTCCTGGTGTGGGCATGCTCCATTAGATATGTCAAAATATTTTCTCTTTCTGGAAAAACCTTGTAATAAAGCCTCCCCTTACTGCTTCACAGTTCTATGCTGTTCTCCAGGAAAGACAAATTTGCCAGGCCAGTGGAGAATCAAACAAGGATAGTCTCCTCTCCAGCCTGCTTGTGGCTGACTGGCAGTGAGGCGGTGTGGCTGGGAGCTGTCGGAGGGTAGAGGAAGCACAGAAGGGAGGCACATCTGGTGAGCAGAATTCTTTGTGAGGCCCTGTCCTATGTCCAGCATCTGCAGCCTTGTGAAACAAGTAGAAGGCAGAGGTTCCTTATGTTTGGAGAAAGAAGGAACCAGAGCTTAGAAAAGGTATATAATTTGCTAAATTTCACCTGTCAGACTGGGACTATACAACATGTCCAATATATATGTATATCCAATATGACTTCACAGCTCATGTATTTTTTGTTTTGTTTTGTTTTACTACACTAAATTTTACTGCCCTACATACATTCTCCTGTATTTTCATTTACCTTGTGATTCTTCATAGGGTGAAATCAACAGGATTTCTCACATAAAGCCTGAGAAATCTGTTTATTCACCATTAGCTATGTCTTTAAATGAACTTTCCAAATCCTTTTCAAGTGAACACAATAAAAAAGTATTTATAGTGGATTAATATCTTAATTGTCTTATGGTTTATCTTTGACATGGCCCCTCCCCTGCAATTTATAAATGAGGGCATTGAGGCATAGAGTGGTTAAGTGACTGGCCCGAGGGGGAGATTTGTTCAATCACAAAGATGGGTCTGAAATTCTTCTACTTTGTATTCTGACTTGGAAGGCAGGGAACATATGCTCAAGTGGGAGATCTTGCTGAGTTTCCTGTCAGGTTGTCTGCCTGCTAATTTAATCCTGTCATTCCTAGTTACATCCCTTTGGAGAAGACGCCACCAATTCTTTCTCTTTTGATTTTTTTACACTAAAAATATTCCTCTTACTAAGTACCTCACTCTTAACAGGCACCGTCTTGTCCGAATCCCATGAGTGTGTGCTGCATACCCTCCCATCTCCCTAAGGTACTGTAACTTCTTGCTGGATTTATTCAGAACCTTCCATTTCAGGACAGAGTGGGGAGGAAGACTGTGGTCTTTGTGGACATGAACTCTCCTGGACCCTTGCTCCTCATGGTCCTGTCCCAACTAGAGGGAAGGATGCTCTGAAGGTGGGGGTTATTGTAGTCTCATAAATGTTGTCCTTCAAAACCTTCTTGGCATAAATGTTTCCTGTCTTTGCCTCTGTGAGGCCAGGTCTGGAACATTTAGCTGTGAGGGTGTTTATATTTGTGGAACTCTCTTGAACATTTGCTGTGGGTTTCCAACAGCTGCTCTGCTGAAACTCTGGGGAGAGAAGGATCATGAATATTCAGGTGAAACCACCAGAATGAACAGCCGTTAATAGAATAAATGCCTAAACAGTTGTGTAAGGCTTATTAAGACCTATTGGGGCTGAGATAATAAATTCCCATTCTGACATGTTGCAACTACTGTCACTGAAACACTTTGGACCACCTCTTCCAAACTAAAGGAAAAAAATGACGTGAGTTCTCTATGCAAACACAAAGAAACACCTGGAAGCCTTGGCACGGCGGAAGAGATTTGGCAGAGATCTCTCCATGTACCAGTGCGGCCTCAGGAAAACGATGTGTTGTTTGTCGTTTCTATTTTCAAGGTTATCTAAATCCACTCCAGGCTGGAGTGACCATTGTTCTTGAACTGCAGAAAATGTGTTTTGGACCTCCCAGACAGCCCCGACATTAGTTTTGAGTCAACAAGATTATGGGGTCTGGACACAAGTATGTTTTACTCACAAGCCCATGGCCTGGATCTCTCCCTCCATAACAGCCAGTCCTTCCAAAGGGTTACCATATCAGAGAGGCCAAATAGTCACTCGAATGGACTCTTTTCCCTGCTCTGGAGATCCATTGCAGGGAATTGATGGAAAGACTGCAAGTGGGTGAGAGACCTTTCTCAATGCCCATTACGGACTGGGTTAGGAGTGTGTAGGCGGTGAACATGGCATATGGGCTGTGGCGAGAAGGAGCTCTTTCTTCTTTTGATGACAGCTGTCACCTTGGGTTAGGCTCAGCTAAACTTCTCAGCTCTGGCACCCTTAGTCACAAGGCATTCCCCCAAATATACACAAAGGACTCTACGCAGGCTCACTCCTAGAGGCAAATTCAGTCATATTTGATCAGAAACCTGCTGTCAATTCAGATAAAGGACATTTGACTTCAAATAAAGGTGACTAACTTAATGAAAGAAATTTACACATGGCAGCAGGACTGTCTCCTCCAGAGGCAGGGACAGCTCCTCCATACCAGCCATGCTAACTTATCTTCCCTACTCAGAAGTGGCAGTGAAGGCCTGCATTATCATCAGGGCTTTGGAAGGCATGAGAAGACAACAAATCAATGCACAGCCCTGGGTGCAGTTTGAGAAGAGTAGATTTTTAGTGAAACTCAGTAATATTCTACCTGAGTTTGAATTTCCTCTCTGCTACTCAGTCTAAGGTCAGAATGACCTAAGGCAAGCTACTTCACTTCTCTGAAGCACACTTTGTCTTCCCTGTGACTCAGTAGTATTCTCCCTGTATGAAACATTTTTTGCTATCAAAGGTGGTTAGCTCACCAAGGAACAATATTCCATAAATCTCCTTGATATTGTAAAACTTTGCAAATCTTTTAATCTCCCTGACCTGGTGGTAAAACTTCTGTTTATGCAAAAGCCCTGCTGTATCACTGGAACTTAATGACACGGAGTGGCCCACCCCTTCCTCTGTTTTCTTTGTGCCAAGTATAAATTAACCCCTGAGTGAGACTCAGAGGTTCAGCTCTCACCAATAGGATGAAACACAGGTACCACCTGCTTTAGTATAAAAACTAAGCGAATGTCCTGCCCCATGTGCTTGCTAGCCTGGTTTGGGTGGAGGTACACTCTTTCTCTAAAAAGCAATTGCCTTTTGGTTTACTTTTGTTTGGGTGTTTCGTTCTGTGATATTGAGAATATTTGTTTCCAACCTACTCAATCACAAACTTATTCTGAGAACTAAAAGCACATAGACCTCTTGGTCAAGGAGCTAACTCACAGTCTACACTCAGTTAGTTCATCCATTTAGTAACCATTCATTCATTCATTCATTCATTCATCTATTTTCCATTCCTTTTATCAATGACACCACAAGGTTACTTTTTATTGTATTACTTTTTAGTACCTGGATTGAACCTGGGGCCTCACACATGATGCCATGCAAGAGCTCTAACACTAAGTTACATTCCTACTTGTCTATTATTACTTTATTTTGAGACAGAGTCTCACTGAGTTACACAAACTGACCTTGAACACACTGTATATAGTCCAGTCTAGCTTTGAACTTGTGATCCTTGAGCCTCAGCTTATCAAGTATCTGGGATGACAAGGCACCACCAGGCCCAGAAGGATTAGGGTTTAAGTACTCTCTTGTCATGTAGAGATGAGCATTTTTCTTATGCAGTATCTAGAGGTGTCCTTGCCTTTAAGGTTCTAGGTACATTAGCAATTTGCCTAAAAGCTAGGTAAATTGAAGAAGAAAAAAAAATCTTATTTCCTCCCTTTCTTAAGCCCTCCACACTCTCTACTTAGGGGTGACCTGACTGTCAGCATAAGACACACTAAGTCTCAGAGTCTCTCTCCTTCGTCTTCTTCTTCCTTCTTTCCTTCCTTCCCTTCTTCTTTTTTTGGTGTGTGTGTTTGTGTGTGTATGATATAGTGATTGGTCCAGAGGAATGAACAGCTGGAATAAATTAGTAAAGTATGCTTAACTGAAAGGGCACTTATTTCCAGGAATGACAAGGGGGTAAGAGGAACAGGCAAAGGACAAACAGCAAAGTTCCTCAAGAAGCCTGAGGCTCAGGACTGGACTAGACCCAGGACTGGATAGCACGCCATAGTTTGAATAAAGATGTATGGTTTTCTTCATTTTACAGGTTAGTCAGGAGGGCTCTTAGGGCTGTTGCTTTTCAAGAGATGGGTCAGAAAGCAACCTTGAAAATATATCCAGCCGGGTGGTGGTGGCGCACGCCTTTAATCCCAGCACTTGGGAGGCAGAGGCAGGTGGATCTTTGTGAGTTCGAGGCCAGCCTGGTCTACAAAGTGAGTCCAGGACAGCCAGGGCTACACAGAGAAACCTTGTCTCGAAAAACCAAAAAAAAAAAAAAAAAAAAAGAAAATATATCCAAATGGGAAAACTCTTTTACAAGAGTAGGCAAAGAAGGCTCTCATGTAGCCCCAATAAAGCTGAGATAGACATTTGTCTGTAATGATGGCCCCTGGATAGGGTCTGGGTGTGTCTGGGTGGATGATATGGTGCCAGGAAGTGTGTGTCCTTGCCAACAGCAGAAGCCTGGCTGATTTTAGACTAAATTTTATGTCCTGTTACCAAGCCACCCCATGAGCTAATAGTTATTTTCATTACCCTCCTGTTTCCTTAGTGAGCATTTCTGGTACTTAATGTCATTTCCTGGGTTCTCACATCTCCAGGATGTCAGTCTTTGATAACACCATCCTACTTGTTTTTGTCACACACAGGTGTAGACTCTGGACAGTCCTTCACACAGTAGAAAACCCTTCAGAATCCAAGATAATAGACTGGTTGCTTAAAAATCTCTGTCCCCACAGTCCAGATGCTTTTGTTACATAAGCATACTCCAGCGATTTACTTCCATCTCCCTCTGATTTTGAACAAAGAGCAAACATACTTCTTGTTCTGGAAGAAAGAACTCCTTCGGTGGAAGCCTACATGGGGCAGGATTCTTTATCTAAAGGGTTTTGAGAATGAGTGATCTTATTTTCATCGAACATGTGGGAAAATAAATACAAAGTAGAGATTGCTTCATGGCTAAGAAACACAGGAAGAGATCTCATACATGGCTAAGCCAAAAGGCCCCTTGGGGCCTACGTCAATGTTAAGGGAGCAGGGGAAGTGAGAGGTTGTCTTTGGAAAAGTTCGAAAAGATCAGTTACTTCGACTTTTATGTTATCTCATTATTCCTTAGCAACCCTCAGGGGGGGCAGGATACTAGTGGGTAGATGACTCACCCAGGGTCCTTCTGGTAATACCTATTCAGCAAGTCTAGGACTCCTTTTTGGATCACTTTGGTTCTGAAGCTGATTGTTTGAAACCAGCTTACCCTATACCAGTTTCCATTACTCCACTTAAAATAAAGCCAGAGTCCAAAAGAGACCTGGGAGTTTGTGTTTGCCCTCAGAGCAGCAATCACACCCATGTCAAGGAGCTTAGGTTATCTGTGCAGAGACAGGAACAGTAAAGGAAGTGGGGACATAGGTCTCCTGTGCAGAGCATCAGCAAGTGGTCCAAGGACTTGCTTAATATCTTAAACACACACACACACACACACACACACACACACACACACACACACACA
>CAJQZJ010032273.1:8139638-8174221 GCA_907164525.1 Lophiomys imhausi | reverse complement strand
ACACACACACACACACACACACACACACACACACACACACACACACAGCCTTTTGCAGTTGTGGTTAAAGGTAATTTAAAATATGTTCCAGATGTGGCTAACGGGTGGTTAGGTAGGTCTACAGACATGGGGAAGCCTGACCATATGTGCACTCAGCACCTCAGGCTGGCTCAGGAAGTGGGTCTATATAGGCTCAAAGGTAACTAGCTTCCTTTCCCTTCTGGGTAGAGGAAATGGGGTGGGGCAGGGAGCTGCAGCTGGCACAAACTTGCTGGCTGGGAAGTGGAGGTCCATTCTCCCTGATTCTTCAATGGAGGCTATAGCTGATGTTTTTTGTGTTAAATAGACTTGGGTCTTCTGAAGCAGTAAACTTGTTTCTTATAAGTAGCTTGGTTCCTCTAAATCTCAATATTCTTATCTGTAAAATGGGGATCATGATTTTCTCTATAGCGCTTTTCTGAAATAAAAGAGTAATTCCATGAAGAACCCGGAATAGGAAACATTAACTACCATGCCATTATTTCTGGATAAGAATAACAAAATCAACAGTCCTTAGAGTTTTTCCTGTAATAGCTCCCAAATGGTACAAGAAAATGGATCTCAATGAATATTCTTAGCTTCCCTCAGTGGTGCTGACAGAGGTGAATGCCAGTTGTTCTCCATGAAGAGGAGATGCCAGGGGGATGATACGGGTCTTAGAGGTTGCAGGGAGAGGAGAGAGACAGCAGCTGTGGGGAAAGGGAACTTGGGGTAGCAGAGATACTTGCAAGGGTGAATCAGATGAGGCTGTGCTTTGCTGCGTGAAACTCTAAGTCTTCTCTTCACCTCTATCTAGACACCTGTGCACTGTGGGGTTCGAGTTTTTGATTCCTGTTGATTACAAGCCCGGCAATGCAAAGGTGGCTCCAAGTAGCTCAGTTATCTGTAAGTTACTTTCAAGAGTCTCTGTATTGTGCAGGGGTATTCCACATTGTCCTGATGTTGCTCGGTGGACATGTGGGCATCTCCAACTGTTGCTATGGGGCACCTGATCTGGAATGAAAAGGACCTTCAATCTGCAGTGACCTCTGCAACTGAGATGCCATCTATGGTGAAGGTAATGAAGTCGCATATGGACCTTCCACGTATGGAATCTTTGAAGTTTTTTTCATGAAAAGGGCAATATGTTGCAGGCTAGTTCTTCGCTGGCACATGTAGGGTAAGGCTCATCCTGCAACATCTAGTAGACAGACAAGAGCCTGCCTTCTTTCAGTGGTTGTACATAGTGGGAAGTTGAGAGAAGTTACCAGGCCAGAGTCAGCACTGCCACTCTCCTTGTGGTTGTTGCCAAGTCCTTCAACCTCTCAGCCTGTCTATCTGGAATGGGTCTGACAACTACCTCTGAGTTCCACTCTAGAGAAGGCTGAGGAAGTTATCTTGAAGGTTAGTTTGGAGTTACTACGCCCATGCACTTGAGATAATAATGGGGTCTCTAGACTCAACCTTGGCCCTGACCTTGGGTACATCTTGGGATCTCTCTACAATTTGGCTTTTCCTAAATGAGAGTCATCAGTGCTGACTGCTGTGTTGTTTAGAAGAGAGGTATTGTCTAAAGTGTTTCATTAATGATGCTGTGCTGGAAATGCCAGCTCTCCCGCCACCACTTCTCACTGCTTACGGATTTTAGTATTGATCTTGGGTAGATTAAAGAAAAAAATAGTGTTTATATTAAACACCATATAGGACATAGAGACTTTTAATGTCCTGTAACACTCATTTCCAGTAAGGGGAAAAATGCAAGGCTTTCTGAAATGAAACACTCTTCTGAAGCATTTATTTGAACTTAATTTTACTACCTGCCTCATGTAGACAGGGCTTTTTTTTTCCTATGGGGAGTAAATGACTCACCCTGCAAGCCTTTCCAACAACAGTGAAAAGTTATAGCTATTTGATTTCCCCCAATAAAGAGTTACTACCAGTAATAATCCCAGAGAATATTAAGCTAGGTGCTGTGATCTCCGTTCTCAGGCCCAAACTCAACAACACTAAATATTTTAAAATATTCCCCAGATAAACTGAGCAGAGGTGGCACACGGGGCTCTCTGGATGTGGTTGAGGCTGCCTCACAGAACCAGTCCAATTACACCTAGCTTGGTCATCCTGGCATGAGCATATATGAACTAGCTATTGGACAGAAGAGTCTGAAAGTATCCAAGCACAAACCAAGTCCCAACCCTAATCTCTTTCTTGGAATCCTCTTTTCTAGTTATTGTATCAGAGTGCCATTTATAAGCATAAGGTTATTCTGTAATTCAAATGCTGATTTCTGTACCCACCATATCTGGTTGCAATCCTTGTTTTGAGAATATCAAGTCTCAATGTTGTGTAAACACTGCTCCCCAATTATCCTCTGATAGGCCCATAAAGCAGCTTACAACATGGGAGAGAATAGGGCTGGATTTCCTGTCTTCCAGGACAGGAGGACTTAGAAGAGGAGAGGTGGAAGATTCAGTCACAGGCAGAGGTTCAGGAGATATGAGGACGTTCCAGCTGAAGCAGAGAAAAGCCTAAACTGCAAGTAACTCAGGGATTTTAACAAAGAGGGAGTCAGACTATTATAGAGGGTTAAGAACAGAGTAAAGCTGCCCAGGATTGTGCTGTAAAGCTTCATAAACAAATACTATAATAGAGTCTCAAATATTTGGTGTATTCATGTTAAGAGAGAAATTGAGAAACAAACACAATTATATAAATTTACACTAACAGCCATTATCATCTCCCCAGTCTCCAAGACTGAAGGTTTTAGTATGACAACCAATGCCACCCACTGCCTTCCCAAGGCCAGCCTAGACAGAGTTGTGTCTATCCAAGCAAAGTATCTGTTAGCAACTGCCATTTGTCGTCACATTCTTTGCATTGCAACAGCTGCTGCCCAATTCAAATTCTCATGTGCACATGGATCCTGGTGATTCTGCTGATCTCATCTGGTTCTAGATCTTCTACCCACATCCCCAGAGTCCCTTTGTGTCATCATATGTTCCCGTGTGCCATGAAGAGTCTGTAAAGAATGGATAGGAACATTCCATAACCCTGCTCATAAGTTTTCCACAGTTCCTTGATTCTCATGACACAATATTGAGACTTCCTGTGCTTACATTCTTGGTTCTTCTCAATGACACTCTGCTGTACTCAACTTCTCTCTGTTTCCTAGATGGACTTTGGTTTTCTCTCTCCCCTCCTTTGTCATATGGTTTTCCCACATATCTAATCTCTAATTATCCATCTAGAAGATCCCCAATTAGTATCTATCCTTTGAGGGGTTTCACAGCTAGAGTCTTATAAGGTTGTACACCCACAGAAATCTGCATATTTCTCTAGTCTTGGTTATATTCTCTGGAACATGAAACATTTGGGTCACAGGAGGCAGTGCAGCTGATTCTTTCTCATAGTTTTCAAGGAATGTTTTCCCTTTACATAGAATCTCACTCTTTCCCCATAAATCACTCAGCAATTTGTATTGTCGGTGGCTTTTTAATCAGTTTGCCTTACTTACCAAGCAAAAGCTTTCTTTGATAATGGACAATACCTGTTTTTTTCATGTCTATCATTAGGGCTTGGCAAATGTTCCATGGTGCATATACTAAAGAAATATTTCACTCAGTTCTGCACCTTCTACTAAGTTCTGGACCTTCTGTGAATGCTCTGAATGTTCTTGTATGTCCCTACTCCATCTTTTTCAGGTCAGCTGGTAGTTACCCAATTAATAAGAACTGAATTTGATTTTAATAGTTGGTTTAGCTTGTTGGTCTTTGAGTTTGTCCATGAAAGGAAAGTCTTGGAAAAGCTATGTAATTGCACAGCCTTTGCTTGGGAGGGCCCCCAACAGGCTTCCCAATAAAAATCCACTTAATGGTAAAGCAGAGGAACAAAGTAGATTTAACAGCAGAAAGATAATTATCAAATTTGTCACGAATCTGTCTATACTGCTACTGTCGAGGGAAAGCATGTTAGTTTAAGGAAGATCTTGTGCTTGGAGTTGAGGCATTCACATGTGAAAATGTTTTCAGGCGTGTGTTCTGGCTGCGGAATGAACACATAGAAACCTATATTTGTGTTCACATTGTGGATGACTAATAACTTTAATAAGGGCACAATATGCTTTATTTACAAAATAATTGATCAGATACATTATTTAGTAAGTTATCTATTTATTATTTTGTATTTTGATTCTTTTTGGCTTTGAATTAGTGAGTGTATTAAGTATATTCATTTTTATTTTTATTTGTTCATTCACTTCTCTCATTTGACAAGTACCGGAGTGGCAATTGTGTGCTTCGAGTTATGTAAGCAAACGCACCTCTCAGTAAGAGCGCTATGTGCCTACGCTGATGACAGAGGCTTCATTAAGAAATTAATGTGCGTAGAAAAACAGTCCCATCTTTGATAGTGAGTGTGTGTGTGTGAGTGTGTGTGTGTATGTAAACAGTCAAATAATCATACTTAAATTTGGATGGGAAAGAGAAATAGAAGAATTTAAATTTCTAGTTTTTCAGAATTGATAATTAATGAAATTTATTTCTGTCGAGTGCAGAACTTATTGCTTGAATCACCTGTTAGAAATTCTGAATGAGGCCAAGTAAACATATGCATGGACAGCTTGTACATGTGGGAAGTCCAGCATGCGTCTCTCTCCCTTCCCCCTCCAAAGAGTGTGACCAAGGCTTTGGGTTGTATCAAATAAACACCACTGGCTTAATAATTGTCAGTCCCTTTAAAGCTTCATGTGTTGTTAGCTAGATACATGTGCTTAAAATCCCAAGAAGTAATCAGAATATAACTAGTGGTATGTCATGGCCCATACATAAGGTCCTCCAGGACACTCAAAGCTATCCAAACCCAGGCAAGGAAGAAAGAGTTGACACAGTAGAGTGTCTGAATCTGTAGGACCTTTTAAGATGGATCCTAGAGACTTTGACTCAGATCACAGACTTTAAGGTGATCATAGGACCCAAACACTTTGAGTCCATTAACCAGCATAGACGATGGTGAAGGAACAGCCCACATGTCTTATAGCATACGACAGAAGTACTGTAGTTCTTAGGCCAACCCCCTGCACAGCCCTTTTGAATTGTGTCTCCCCTACCCACTCTCTAAAAAATATGTAATTATCAAGGTTCTTTGAAAGTTTCATGGGTCTGTTATATCCCAACTACTCCCACCCTTTTCAACCTCCACTCCCAAGTCTCTTGGAACTACCCATTGGAGTCTTTCAATCTACTTGCCTTTTGTTTTTTCAGGCTGTGGTTAGTTTCTGGCATACTAGGCAAGCACTCTGGGCAACCATTTTCTCTTTTTCCACCATGTTGCTCCAGGTAACCTATTTGACTTTAGATTTGAAAGCCACTACCTTTAGCCCATTCTCATTCTTTGGGTGACAGAGGGTGCAGTTTGGTTTGTATGAACTTTAGATTCAGTTACTCAGCAAGGAGAATTTTCATTTCTTTTGAATTTTCGGGCGGGGATTATCACAACATTCCTTTGATTTGAGTAGTTGATCTAACTCCCTAAATACAAATTAAACTTGACTGGTGTATGTGGGTTCCACTACTGACCATGGAACAAGTTCCCCACTGGTCCAGATCACTTAAGATGAACAGCAATAAGGCTGGGAGGAAACATGATGTGAACATTGAACATTGGCTAATGAAAAGAAATTTAAGGGACATATTTGCCATGCAATCACTTTACGAGTATTCAAATAAGCTAAAATTTCTTCAATATGTCCCAGAAGGGTAAAACTACAATAGCAGGTTTTAGTTCTAAGGAGACTATCTGAGGGATCTATTCTGTTCTTATGATATGCAGAAGGCTTGGTCCTTCCAATGCTTAAACATGCCTAAGTCTCTCTTTCTCCTGGATTATGGTTCTCAAAAAAAAAAAAAAGCCTATGGTTCACATAGAACCATGTTTTCAAAGACAGTGTGAATTAATACTGCAGGTCCCTGATCTACACAGCAGACTAGCTGAATCAGAAATATTCTCAGGGGAAGCTGCAGAAATCTGGACAGCCCCGAATTTTCTGATTGCTTACTGCAGACGATAGGAGGGCTCAGTAACACCGGGGTTTCAGTAAGGGTGGTGAAGAACCATCCATCACTGACCTAGAATAGGCTGCAGAATTGAGCCCCACTTCCTAGGCATACATCTGCTTCTTCCATTTTATCTCCTAAATAGCAAGTGGCACAATATGAACTCAAGAAAATTGCTGAAAAGAACAAGTGAGTTCAAAGATGTGAGGCTTTCTGGTGTTGTGTGAAGATTTTATTCCACAGTTTATACAGAACATGGGGACCTTTGGGAGCAATTATGGTTATCTTTTGGTAGAGAAAATTAAAAAAATAACTAACCTTTGTGGGTCACCTATTTGTCAGATACCGAGCTAAGAGACTGAGAGAGGTGTTCTTTCATTCAGTCTCCAAAGCAAATATCAGTTCTCTGATATTCTTTCCATTTTCATATGAGAAAAATAGTTCAGATTTTCCTTGTACCGGAATCACAGTGTTGAGTACAGAGCTAAATGCTTAATGGTCCCAAGTCAGCCTCCTGCCAAAGTCCTTTCTCCAAATCATCAGGAGGAGGTGTTCAGGTGGGGGGGCTGACTATGACAAAGAAGGTCCCTGAGAGCCAGGGCCACTTTAAGCAAATCATTGCAGTTTGTGAGTACATCCCTTAGAGAGTTGAATATGTTCTTAGATTCCAGATCTTTTGACTTGAGAAGGGAGTAGTGGACTAGCCTCTGAAAAACTCCTGATACGAATGAATAAATTTTGATTATCTAATCCTTTTAGGATTATGAGAAAGGCATTAACACTATTACAAATTAGTGCAAGTCATCAGGAACCAAGGTTGCTCGTGAAGAGAGCAAATAAATCACCAGCAGGAAATCTCCGTTTGAATTTACTTGGTGAATCACTTCAAAATGTTTTATACTAGGAAAAGATGTTGGTGAATAGCCCTCTAATTTCTGTATTATTATAGGAAGGCCTTTTAAAAGCTTAAAATTAATGGATGGTACCAAAAGGAAATGTATATAGGTTAGATTACATGAAAAATGAACAACTTCATGTAAAAAATATTTTAAATAAAACTAAGGAAACATCTACTACAAATATAAATAAAGGCATAATAGCCTTAATATATAAGGATCTTGATAAAATCAGCTCTTCTCTTCCCTAGTATGTGACAACAGCAGGGAATAGTAATGTCATGTATGAAGTGTCCATTGACTAAGACACTGACTAAATGGCCAAATGGTTCTTAGAAAGGGTATTCAGAGCCTGGAGAATGTAAAATCTCACCATAAAATTCACAAAGCAAGCTGTAAAATGTTTTGCAAAATAAAGAGAAGCAGCACCCACTCGGGGCTCCTTATGCAGTGAATGTTTTATCTCCTTAGACCCCCAAATAACTGAATGGGGCACTTTCTTCTACTGTTTTCATTTTGTATTTAAGGAATGCGAAGCCCAGAGAAGTTGGGCAACTTACCTAATCATATCCAACAAATTCATGGGAGCTGGGATTCAAATCCAGGTCTGTCTGTCTGTCTGTCTGTCTGTCTGTCTGCAAAGCTGTAACTCTAGTTTCTATAGGCTGCTTATATTCTCCTGCTTGCTGGGACTTTGTCTTTTGATCTTTGTATCTATCTTTATACCTTGCAAATAATTAACCCTTCTAAACTGTGAGCAGTTTAGCAATGGATTGACTGGGAGACTAGTTTAAAAAGACAGGTGGGGATGTCCTGGATAATGTGTGGCTCTTCCCATTTCCAGTTTCTTCCCCAGGAAAAAAAGTGGTGAGGAATCATAAAGACATATGCTGGGCGTGCTTAGAATGGTAGCTACTGTGGACGGGATTCAGGACATGGCGGGTGACATTGAATTGAATGGCATCAGATCTCCGTATATAATATGAGCAAATAGAACTTTAACACTTAACGCCATCTTTTGTAAAAACAAAACAAAACAATATATTTTTAATAGTCTTTGAGACACGTGGGTGGGAAAGTTTAAGTCTGAATTTCAGCAATTACTCTCTAGTCCCCAGAAGAGAGATGGTTTCAAATATTGCATTTTGAGTAGTTAGAGATGTTTTCCTGCAGCGATTAAGAACTGTAAGAATTGAGGTTGAGCCAGGGAGAATAAAAGTGAAATATGGAAGTCTGAGGGAGGTGTTCTGGATGCCTCTGCTTCTTGACCCTGCATCCTCTGTTTCTGCTTAGTACAACACTAGTTTAATGTAGGATTCCTTGCTTGCTTTCTCCTCCACAGCCCAGCGACATCTTCCAAAAGACTCCTTCACTCACACATGCTTTGCATTTCAATGTAAGAAGAAATGGCCACTTTTATGATAAGGTGGGCAGATATCAAATCAGAAACAGTCCTTACAAAAGGAGCTTGGAGACCAGAGAACAGAGGTCCTTTCAAAGAAACTTAAGGAACCTTTAATTATAACAATAAGAACTGGAGAGAAAATGGGAACTGTCCAGGCAGTCATTGGTATGTTCTTTCTTAGTTTTGGAAGCTGCAGGCCCTGCACTTCCTATATAAGCAAATATATTTATCCCTCTCAGGTCTCTGAGGTGGTTGAAGAGTAGACAGCTAGAGTCTCATAGTTAAATTTTGAACTGTTTAGGAATCAAGAGGGTGTTATAGATCTAAGAAGATACTCTTAAAAGTATGTTGCAAGATAGTATGAATGTTGAGTCACATATAGACCTTTAAACTCATGGAGTTGGTTAGATAGTAGAATGTTAAAGTCAGGGGCCAAATATGTATAAACTGGACATTGGGAAGGTATACTGGGCCATTTAACTCTCATAAATGTGGCATATTTATATCTATTGTTTTGTATAATACTTACTGTTATAAGAGAAGGAACCATCTGTTGGACTGAAAGGGGAAACTTCTGAGGGGAAGAGGGTGGAAGGGCGGGATAGGAAGGGGGAATAGGGAGGGGTTTGTGACTGAGATGTAACTTGAAGAAAAAAAAATAAAGTATTTAAAAAAAAAGAACTGGGGAGGTGTACTGATTACAAAGAGCTGGGGGATCCCATCCATGTTTGGCTCACCCTTGTTCCTCTGTTGTTCTTGCACATAATAGCAACCCAGGAATCTACTGAACAACCCAAGGGAACAGGAAAGAGTCTACCTGTGTGGGCTTGAACCTGTCTGTAGTTGGAACAATCTCACTTTCTATGTTTAAAGTTTAACATTTGCTCCATATTCTATTTACAAAGTTTACAGAGATCCTTGTGCTTGGAGAAACTTGGAAGATTGATTTAGAAGGTTAGATGCGTTAGAAAGCAGACCCAATCTTGAGCTGGCCTGTTGTCACTGAGTAGATCACAGCAGTTAGCAGAATGTATTGAGGTAGCTTGTCCTCAGTCCTGAACTAATTATTTTGAGTCTCCCTAGAGAATGTGTGGACATCATCAGACTGGCCAGGAAAGGAACTGCACTGTTGTAGTCACAGAGGAAATGACCAATGCGTTAATTGTGGATTGGAGCTGTTTGCTCCAGGATCTGGCACAGGTGGCCCGAGCATAGCAGAAGAGGAGGATTGCTCATGTGCAGATAGAATGGGATTTAGCCTCATGTGGGTCAGCGTGCCTGTTGCCTAGGAAAGGGCACCTTGGATGCCTCTCAGTTGGAAGATATTATCTCCAGATGGAGTCCTCTGCCTGCTGGCAAAGTCAACAGCATTATTTGGTAATATTTTGATGTGCTATTTATATGGAAAGGGGCTTTATTGGCATATCTTTTCCCCTCATGTGCAAACAGCTCTTACTTTTCTTTCTGAAAGGGATAGCAGCAATGAAGATGGCAAAGCTTGGAAAGGCATTAAGGCAAAGAATTGGCTGGGCATGGGCTCAGGCCCAACACCATGTGTCCTGGCCCGAGAGTCCTGGCCTCGACTTGATTTGCATTCAGGCTGCATCTCAGGCTGCTGAAGCTGGACTCGCCTGTCACTCTGACAAATCTGGCAAGTGCTCCAGATTCAGGGCTTCAATGAACGGGAAACACTTCTCAGGGCTGCAATGGGGGCAGGGAGGGCTTGGGAGAATTAGCCAAGGGTTTCATGTCATGCATTTGTCTATTCATTGTCTCCATTTGGGGGACAACAACTTAAAGTCAAGCAAAGAGGTTCAGATTATGATAGTAACCCCAGGGAAACTTCTATAGCTCCTCTTGGAAATGTGGAAATGTGTGTAGTATTGTTTGAAACCTCTCTCTTTCTGCCTTTCCCTCCCCCCCTCTCTCTTCCTCCTTCACTTTAGTCAGCACAAATTTGGAGGCAGAACCAAACTTAGTAATAGCATATCTCATGCTGTTATCAATTTTCTGCCAGAAGAAAATTTTGGTACACAAAGTCCTTTGTCTACTTCCAGAAGCTCAATTCAATGACATTACATGAATGACTACAACACTATAGCATGTTCTGCACCGTTTCAAATTGTAACCTAAAAAAGGGGAAGAACTTGGAACTCTGCCAGAGCGTAATGATTTCAGTTCTTAAGGAAATCCAGCAACCATTATGCTGCTCTCGATATTTTCTTGCTGTGGAAATTTAAGAATAGGCTCTAATCAAATAGCACCCCCATCCTTCATTTTGCCATGGTTCCTGTTTCTAACCAGCCTCCCATGTCTGTTTTAGCTTTAAAAAATAAATAAGTTTACAATACGTTTTTTTAAAAAAATTGGGCGGAATCAGACAATTGTATATTTTAGAAAATGAAGGCAAAATGTAAAACAGGCTAATCATGATTCCAAATTCAATCTTCAGGTCTCTAATTGATCCCATCCCAAAGGTAACATTCTATGCTAATTGACATGCTGAGATGGTTACAATTATGTAAAGTAAGACTAGGCCTGTTGGAAACTCTATGTCTTCTTGAAGCACGGGAGATGGCTAGCTTTTATAATAGTTGATTGCAAAAGGATGCAACCACTTTGCTCACATTTCCTCCTTTGGTTTGGCCCTTGTACATGTGCAAAGAGCCCCCTCCCCAACCCTTCAATAAAGTATAGATTTCAAGGGAAATGTGATGTCATTATATTTTCCTTGGGATTGGGCGAGGCATGGTAGAAGGAGTCAGAATTTTCAGGATTCACTTTGTAAGTCAGTTAAAAAGATGAGAAAACGAATCCCAACGTTCCATATTTATTGGCAGAATGGTTTTCCTGTGCGATTGTGACCACACACATGAACGTGCTCAGCCTCGATAGGAAACAGATGGCAGTGGAGCGGATGCTGCCCCAGGTGGACCCACAGCTTTTGCAGATTCTGTAAGGCCTGAGTAACAACTCCTCAGTACTGGCCAGAAGGTGCCCTCATCCTCACTCAGACCCCTCCAATCATTTTCTTTCTGTGGTGAGCACCCTGGATGGGAGGCTAGGACTCCCCAGGGTGAGACTGGATGTTGAGGAGGCAGGAAAGCAGGAGGCCTGTTTATGCAATCAAGAGAGGGAGCAGCCTCCTTCATGGTAGGGAACACCTGTGCCTCTTGGCACCCTGCCTCCCTGGACAGGCTAACCATGCTAGCCATGTGCATGATGATTAGTATTATTCTCCCCCTCGTACTCAGCAACATTGGCAATAGGGGTGTCATTAATACCACATCTCTGCCTCACTCACTGTTCTGCCTCCCAACAATGTCAGTCAGTCCATCACTGTCCCCATCAGCCCTGATTTATTGGAAGTCTCAATAAGCCTCTCCTGGTTGGTTGCTATGGATTTTCTAACTGCATCCAATCTTGCCATCTCTAATTCATGAAGTAGGGGAAGCCATAGAAACTCAACAACTGACTTTCTTGCCTAACTATTGCCGGCTTCCTAAGTAGATCAGAATGGAACACACCTGCTCTTTCCTGTGTGTGTGTGTGTGTGTGTGTGTGTGTGTGTGTGTGTGTGTGTGTATGTGTGTGTGTAATAATTTATCTAATGCCTGCTTGGCTGCCAGTCTCCCCCGCCCTTTTATCCACAGCAGGAAATCCACAGCAGGGTCCACTCTACCAGGCATGGTGTGGGGTCTTAGTAAGGATTTGTCAACTGAATGACTAAGGTAGACTGCCACCTACAGGATGTGAGATAGGCCCTTCAGTAAAATATCCTGTAACCAGTTCTAAGCACTTCCTCTAAACGCTGACAAACCAAACAATGACAGAACCACTCTTAGAGCCACAATCAGTCTGAACATGTTTAGTTCCCCATGAAGGACCTTAGAGAGCAACTGGCTAGTAAGTGAAGAACATTATAGTTCACTCTGTTCTTTTGAAGACTCTTAAGACCTTAGGTTGCATGAATTTTCTTAAACTATCCTGTCCAACAAAGTAATTTTATGGATGGAGAAACCAAATCTTGGAGAACGTTACGCACTTCCTAAATGACCACAGTTACAAGCTCCAAGGAGACCCATGAAGAACCACAGGGAACCAAAGAGAAACAAGTCCTACCATGCTCTCAAGTGTATTGTCTAGTGTCTAGGTCAGCTGTGTGTAGCTATGTTAGGTGACATATTGGGTGGTAGACCCAGGTTAGTGAGGGACAATATAGGAAACTCTCTTCATAAAACCTCATTCAATTTCATTTCACTCTTGTACTGATCCTTATTCATACCCTATCCCGATATTACTTGTACTCAGGGCTCTCCTGGGGAGATGGAAGTCAGAGAAACCAGTCTAGCAACAAGGAAGAATAATGGGTCCTTTGGTCTGAAGCTCAACCAAAGTTCTTCTGCTTGGTTATGAATGTGAATGATTCTCTGAGCTTTCTGAGCTTCAGTTTCTTCAGGTAAATAATAACCTACAGGATTGTTATAGGAAGTGAATGGCTATGGAAAGATTAAGTGAAGGAGTAGGTTATGAGTGAATATGACCAAAATACATTGTATGAAGTCATCAAAGAAATGATAAAAATAAAAACTAACTCAACAAGAAAACCTGCTCTATTTAGTGAATACTCAATGATTTCTTTTTACCTTTCCACAATTCCTCTATTCTGAAAATTCCCTCATCCTGTACTCTATGAGATGTCATTCGCATTTTACAGAGGACCTGTCCTATCATATAAAATTGTGTAACACATTATATATTGTATGTTATTTAACTAATCTGTGTGAAAATTTAAGTTTTACTATGAAATAATTTAAATAATTAAAAAGTGAAAAAGAATCTGTGGTCAAGAAATGAAGTAGCACAGCCTTTGAGATCTGACTTAGTTTTGAATTTCAAGTCTCTAACAACCAATGACATGCTTTAAAAGAGCTGTTTTCTTCTTTCTTGTGAATGGGATCTGTAGTTGTTAAGACTATGGTGAGGACTGAATAGAATGAGGGCATGGTGCCTGGCACAGAGGAGCCGCTCAGAGAACCTGAGGCCCTTCCTTTTATCTGTTGCCACCTGTGGTCCTGGAGGCATCATCCTGATGACAGCTCATTAAAAGACATAAAATATAATTCCTAGAGGATTGACTGTAATTTTGGAAATAAAGAATTGGAAAGTTCTTCCCAAACATGGCCTTGACTATATTTTATGCCAAGAATTAGAGTTACTAGATGTATTCATTATTCATTGTGATCCCTTAAGGGACTCACAGTCACCCACTAACACATCCAGAATTACTTAGGGGATTTACAGCCACACAATGATACACCTAGAATCACTTAGGGGATTTGAAGTCACCCACTGGCATACTCAGAGTCACTTAGGGGATTGACAGTCACCCACAGGTAGACTGATCATCACTTAGGGAAATTTTCATTCTTCAGCAAACAAGACAAAATGGGTCTCTACTGAAAGCCACAGGGTGCCCACAACAGAAAGTTTCATAACGTAGAGGCAGAATTTCTTTTTACATAGAGAACATGGGACAATTTTTTCTTAGTAAGCAATATCCCGTGATGTGGTCTTGGAGAGGAAGGCAAGCAATCCATTTGAAGAGGAGTTTGTTGATGGAGAACCAGAAAGAAGGGGCCTTAGTGCTAGTGCGTATGGTGGCTTAAGCCTATGATCCTAGGGAAATGAGTCAGGAAAATCCAAAGTTTGTGTCCAATCTTAGCTATTCAGTGAGACCCTACTCTAAAAATAATCAGTAGGTGCTGGAGAGATAACTGTCAGTAAAATGCTTACCTTTCAAGCATGAGGACCTGAGTTTGAATCCCAGACTACACATTAAAACAACAACAAAACAAAAACAAAACTTTGGACATGGTGTTTATAACCCCAGCATGGGAGAGTCAGACACAGGAGAATCCCTGAGTCCCTCTGTCCAGCCCACCTAACCTAATCTTGCATAGCAGTTTTGAAACATTCAAGTTTGAAACATTCCATGCAGCAGAGAAGCTTCTTAAACCAGATGGTAAACAACTCAAACAGCTTCAGGAAGTTCCTGAATGTGACCAGAATTACTAGGCCTCTCCCTCCCAAAAGCAAACAATAAAGACTACTACTGAGTGTCATTCTCAGAAAAGGTAAGCTGCAGGAAGTATCTGCTGGAAGAGGTAGAGAGAGGCCAGTGGAGCTGCCAGGAAGTGGCTTAGATCAACAGAGTCACTTAAAGGACACTCTCCAACATGTTGAGCTGCTGGCAGGCTGTGTAGTGTGGTCCAGTTTCCAGTTTTGGTGAGCAGTTAACCATGCTGGGGTGGGACTTAGTGATATAGCTACCATTGAGTCATTTCTGCCTCTGTATATAAGCCCACAAATTCCTGTACGTAGCTCCAATACAACTCATTGGTTCATCAATTCGGACTCTGGTGGTATCCATACTTTAGTCTGTTGTGGGTTCTCTGTCTGGGATGGCTACGTGTGTGTGTGTGTAGTGTCTCCCCAGGAAAAGTTTTGTCACACAACACCTTCTTGGAGAGTTCAAAGCCACCGAGTTGTCCTGTCTAACAAAATGATGGATGCTGCCTGAGAAATGCTAACCAAAGTTGTTCTTTGACTCTCACATACACATGAACAGGTGAGCACATGCACACGAACATGTGAGCACATGCACACACACAACACACAGACACATATATCAAACAGGAACAAAATCAGAACAAGAAAAGGAAATAAATAGAAGTGTGTGCTTCCTGTAACAAATCAAGTTTACTTGGTAGCAGAATTAGTATAATGTCAGAGGCTGCTAGAATAAGCTAACTAGAGGATACCCACAATTGACATTTACTACTTTAGTTATTTATATCCCTAAATGTCTTAAATATCACTTTTTAATTCCATCATGTTGATAGGCAATAGGAAGAAAAAGTTGCTGAGTGGGTGTTAAAATAGAAAAGCCATCATCAGTGGGCAACTCCTGCTTTGTTCATTCAGTTACTGTTCCATTCATATTTTAAGCTGATTTCATGCCAGTTTCTGCCTTTATCTTGTGACTTAGCCAGCAAAATTGGGGTCTCTGGGTAAGGGAAAGCATTTGAGCTCTTTCTCCCCCCTACCCATACAGCCTAGACCTTTTGGAGTAGCATCTTTGTGGCAGCTCTCTCTCCTGTGATTTCACTGTGGGTGCCTGCATCTTACACTGAGAAAACTAAAGAGACACGTAAGGCATATTCATGCTTCAAGTTCACTGTGTAATGCACACATCGGATGGGTATTAAGAATGGTAATGTAGTCACATCAGTACTCAGGACACAACACTATAGAGTAGGAGGAGATAGAAAAAGGGAACTGAAACCTGATGGTGGCATTAGGGAAACTTAGAGGTAGTGGCACAGGTAGAGAGGGTCCTGGAGATTAAGGCTTCAAGAGTATTTCAGGCCAGCCATGGAGCTTAAGAGTGCTAGACACTGACCTCGACATTAAGGTTACAGCAGTTATAAAACAAAACTCCTTCTCTCATTTCTTCCCAGCAGTGGGGAGAATAACAGGCAGAAAGAACTGAAACTGTGTGTAAGGAATGCTATGGTTTGGATTTGAAATGCCCCTTAGGGTCCTGTACTTAAACGCTTGGTGCCTAGTTGGTGGCACTGTTTTGAAAAGTTGTGGAACCCTTGGTCATGGGCCTGATTGGTAGATACAGGCTGTTAGGAGTAGGCCATAAGGCATAGAGCACAGCCTAGTTTCCCTTCTCTCCCTGCTTCTCGATCTGCCACAATATTTGAGAACTCTGCCCAGAGCTTCTGCTGTGCAAGAACTGTGCTATGAGCTAAAAACTTCCTTTCTGCTCTTATGCTACTCTGTCAGGTACTCCCGTGGGACACGACCTTGCTATAGACACCATTTCAGGTAACAGATAGTTTAACTCCCAAAGAGACAGGGATAACATCAATCTAAAAACAATAAAGCAACACAATGGTAATGCACAAGCCAGAGTAGAGTCTGCTATATTTGAAGAGCTTGAAAGTAGATTTCAAAGGCAAAGAAAGAAACTTAGCTAAGCTACTTGGAAAATTTTACTGGGCTTAGAAATCCAGGAAGAAATCAGTACCAGCTTGTTGGTAGAAATGCATTGCTACCAACAGAGCCACACTGTTTGAATTGTTGTGGTCTTAAAGAATGTAAAACAAAATAAAAGCAAATGTTGCAGAAATTTGTGTATACATGCAAAGTGTACAAAGGTGGAGTGTTTGTAGACACAGAAGGACCCTCTGTGGGTGCTCTTAGAAAGTTCTAGAAATGTTTGTCTTTGATAGGTAGGCATAAGCCATCTTTCTTGATTACTTGCAGGTTCTATTTTTCTCTAGTCTCAATAAAAATCATTTTAACTTGGTATCATTAACTCTTACATCAGATATCCCTCCTAGAAGAATCTCTGGCCACTGAAATGGAAAACAATTCTTGTAACTGGAGTGGAAATTAATTAAGAGTAAAGCTTTAAAACCTTGAAATTTTTTTCTGAATACTTCTGTGTTTTGACTATGAAATCTCTAAGGCTCATGTGTTTGGACAGTTGGGCTCCAGCTGGTGGTGCTCTTAGGGAAGGTTGAGTAACCTTTAGGAGGCAGAGCCTCATTGGAGGGAATGGGCCACAGCGTTAAGCTGTGAAGATGAAACCTAAATTGTAATGTAGATCCCAGGATATTAGAGAGGCCAGTACCATGGAAGTACTATGGAAGAAAGCTGAGTGTAGAGTGGCGGAAACAGTTTGAGACAGGCTATGTATGCTACAGGCAGCAGAGATGGAGAGGAATGACTAACAATGCTCTTCGGAACTGAGATGTTGCTATTCTGAGTCCCAGATGCCAAACACGTAGCTGGAGGATTTGCTATTTACTAAGTTTTAGTGTTACTTGTGCCTGATCTTTTCTTGCGATGGTCACATTTCTTATTTTTTCCACATACAAATGTATAGTCTGTGCCAATGAATACAGGAAGTATGCAGTTTGGTTTTTGATTTTACAAGGGTCACAGTTAAAAGATTGCTTTTCGTGAAGGACTTTTGGACAGTGTTAAGATTGTTAAATATCACGGGAACCTTTGGAGTTAGACTGAATGCATTTTTCATCAAAAGATGGCTGTGATCCAATGAGAAATGTCTCTATAGACTCATATGTTTGGAGACATGGTTCTGGTAACCAGCTGGCATAGCTCTTTGGGAAGGTCATGGAGCCTTTAGGAGGTAGCATTTAGCTGGAGGAAGTTAGTCACTCAGGGCAGGCTTTGAGGCTTTATTTTCTGGCCTTACTTCCTGCCTACCTTCTGCTTCCTTAGTGTTACTATATTGCAACACTACAATGGATATGCCTTCACCTCCTGCCTGCTGCCATGTCTTTCCTGTCATGAAGGACTGTGACCTTCACTAACTGTAAGACAAAATAAACCTTCCTTTAAGTTGTTTTAGCTCTTTTATTTTAATCACAGCAACAGAAGAAAAACCAAGACACCCTTTGAACTTGTCTCTTTATCTGTAAGATGGGGATGGTTTCCCATCTTACAGGCTTGCTGTGGCATTAAATAATAGGTCACACGACTCTGTCACTAAGCAGTCCTGCTTACTCTTCAGGTTTTAAGACGATTTCTTTCTGAGAAGTCTGGGTGCTGAAGATTTCAGTGGAAAAATTTGGGAGAGAAACTAGTGGGTTTTGATAGGCTCAGTGCTACAGGCTGAACTAAAGGATATAGACCTTCAGTACTTGCTTCAGAAGAGACTCCACAATGGTTCTGAGTGTCTGAGGATTACTGCTGGAAGACGACAAGTACCTTGGTAGAGAGGGAGAGAAAACTGCTAGTGAGAGAAACGGAGGCATCAGAGAGGAAAGCCTTTGCTTTAGAACACATCTTCATGGGAGTGTTTAGTCTCAAAGAGTCTCTGTGACCATCCTCTGTGGAGGATAATCTCTGGGTAAGAGAAGACAGAGCCAAATAGATTCTAAACTAGTGGGAAATTGGAAGCATGGAGATGATCCATCCACCCTCCAACCCCACCCATCTGGCTACCTAGTCATCCACCTGCCCACCTTCAGTATATTTCTCTTACATCTTAGAACTTCAACTGGAGAAAATGTGAAATTCTAGTTGGTTTTTGCCTCTTCATGTTATTAGTTTTCTAATAATTGCTGGCATTGTCAACAGTATCATCTTGAACTCATGGGGGCAGCTTTTTTCTTCTACGGTTGTGATGTAGATATGAATTTAGGACATATTTAGAATCTCTTTCTGACTAAGAAGCTGTCAAATGGCATAAATCATATTTCAAATCCAATTGTATGTAGTGTTTCCCCCTTAACTACTGAGATTGGTTTAGAGCTTAAGATACTGTGTCTTCAGTCATTAAAAAAAAGGACTTTGTTTTCTTGCAAGAATCCACTCATTTATTATGTTACTAAACTTTATTTCATACACAATGATTTGGCTGGATGGCCTTTGCTTCCTTAGACTACAAGGAAGGCCCACCACTGGCTTCAGCAACTTGTGATAAACACATCCTTGGATCACACCTCTAGAGTCTTATCCTGGGATTTCACTCTAAGATTTTTCTGAAAATTTGTGGAAGCTAACTTTCCAGACTGTGAATTGAATGCATCAATCCACAGTGTGGGAGCCTGGGGTTATAGACTACAGCAGGGGCCATCCTTGACAAGGCCTGGTGGAGAGAGGCATCTGGAAACTAGTCATCAGCTTGCTCTCCTGTCTCCATCATTTTCTAATCCCCCAGATGTAGCCACGTAGCCTGCACCTATGGGCTCAGCCTTGCTCCACTCCGAATTCAGTCCTCTCCCTACTTAGAGAACTCTAGGCCATTAGTTCAATCAACTAATGACTGTTACCCAGAGAGTCAGATTTGCATACTGATTTCCTTGGATTTTCTATGGCTTACTCCACCCCATCTCCTGGTGGTGCATCTGAAGTCCAGTTTCATTAGAACCTGTTTTTCCTTCCCCTGACCCTAGACTACCTGCATATCTGGAACCTTGCCAATACCGTTAAGAGACATTAGTGGGACCAAGATGTCACAAACAACTGTAGCCTCCAACTTCTGCTGCTTTTCTGTCTGGATCCCCTCAATTCAAGCATCCTCTTCCTCTGTCCCTGTTAGTCACAGTTCACCTGGTCTCTGAGTTCTAGTCCATTTTCACCATTCATTTGGAAATATCTGTGATTCAGAAATGTGCTAAGTCTATGGATGGTATCATGAATAAGAATTATCCTCTGATAATTCCTAGCCTAGCAGTGGAGGCAGACTTGGAAGGAAAATAACCCCACTCACTAGGGGAAGCACATACACAAATACCAGGAAGAAAAACTGGGGCAATTACTCCTCCAGGCTCAGTGATGACTCCACAGAGAGAAAAACTGGGCCCTAAAGGACAGGTAGGAATTGTTTGTATAGATGTGTTGGAGGACCATTCCAGCAAAGAAGCAATAGGAACCATATGTGTTTGTAGGTATTTCAAGCAATCATGGGAGGCTGAAGTGGGGGATGGGTAAGAGGTAAAACTAATGAACTGGTGGGAATCATACCAATGATGGCCTTGAATATAATAATAATGATTTAACGGTGGAAAGTAGTAGAGAAGGATGCTGTTAATCATGCCAAACACAGTGTTTCTTTTTACATGATATTATATGTATGAATAACATATGCTAAAAGGGACTAACATTTATTTCTCCAAATGAATATTCTAAGATGTTCCCCAGTGTTTCTAACATCTATGGCCGGGGTTTAAAAATCAATGGCTTAAGCAGAGTTAACCATGGCCTTGGGAGTGTTGATGATCTTGTTATAAGAATGTTTTGCAACCTCTTTGACCTACATTGCCCTTTCCGGTAGCATCTCAAAGTACTACAGTATTGAGCAAAACACTTTGGGGACAGAGTTCAGAACGTTTACAAATTACCAGTCCTAGGATGAAAGAAGATTCCCATGGCAGGTGTTATAAAGATGGCAGAGCTGCCTGCCTGTCTGCCCTGATTTGTCCTGACACTGTAAGGCAACATTGCTGATATCTGTGACATTGCAAGGCTACATACAGGTGTGGAGTGTTCACAGAGTGAAGTGTTGGGGTGAAGTCGAAGCAGAAAGAGTGAGCTTGTAGGAGGTAGGCACAAAGAACAGGGAGAGTAGCATCTGGAAGACACTCTAGAGTGAGGAGGCATTTGCCTGAAAATGGGATATGGAGCCCATTGCTAAATTAGGAGCTTTAAATGTTTGGTTAAAAGAACAAAGAACTCTGGTTCCCAGTCTTAGAAGGGCAAGATTATACTCGACTACCTTCACAGCTCTGGAGTGTTCCTGTCTGTGTGAGGTAGGATTTCAATAAACATTAAATTCAGCTTTTATTTTTTTTCTATCTCTTGGGCTTAGTCTTCTTGTATTACCAGGATTGCTCATTCCTATTGATATTAAAAGTGATATCCCTTTGAAATTAGCAGGTTCTTTTGAGAGGCAGGATTGTGACAGGTTCACATTTTGTTCTTTTTATTTGGTCTTTACTAAACATTTTATTATAATAAATTCATTACTTTTTATAATAAGGAGATGGGCATGTGTCCACTGGCTCTCCCTTCAAACGTTTTATAGGTACAAAGAATGGAAGATTCAGATAAGTAATAAAAAACACCATCTTCTCCCTTCGTTTGGTAAGAGGGGTATAGGGAAAGGTTGAGGTCTCAAGCCTGTTGTTTCCAAATATTGAGGCAAGCATGGCATATGAAGTCTAGCAAGTCCTTTGTAAATATGTGTCAAATGGGTGGTTGATGGCATACACCCATTATGCCACCGATCACTGCTCCTCTTAAAGTCATCCATTTCTATTTTCTGGTCCCTTCTTTGGACTTGGTAAGGAGTGAGTGAGGCAGACATTGGCAAGCATCTTGACTTGGCTAAGCCCACTACATAAGTTGGGACGTCAGTTTAATCTCAGGGCTAAATCCAGAGACCTGGACTCAACCACAGGCAGGACTCTCAGGTCTTGGAGAGTGAGTCTTCGGCCATTCAAGGCCATGCCTTGCTGTGGATGGTATGTGTGTTGCTTCCAATGAAAGGTGTCATGGTTCAAAGCATAACACTGACTGTAGCATATCTCAACAGACCCATCAGAAAAGCAACTTTGAAAAAAACAAAAAACAAACAAACAAAACAAACAAGTGCTCCCACACTGGCACCCTTCCTGCCAGCCCTGATATGATTTTGCACTGAGGGCACATTTTAATTGCTGCAATGAGCTATGCAGCCCAACCAAATTGAAAAGTAACAACCCTCACTTACCGTTTGGAGATGTGATGGAAGTGCCAGAAGTTAAACTACAAGGACTAGACATGTAACGGAGGCTTCCTACTCTCTCTAAGGAAGCTCATTAGTTTTTGGTTTCTCACATTCTGCTTGCTGTGGCCTGCTGCCAGAAGTGGTGACGGCAAAGATAGTAATTGAGAGTTAAAAATACATGAAGAGTGGCTGGGCTGTGGGGGACCCTAGGCAGCTGGGGAAGTAGTACAGGTAGATAGCATCTGGGAAGGAGGAGACAGACAGAAAGACATAGAGAAATGCACAGAGAGAAAGGCACACAGACACATGGGGAGATGGAAAGATAGTGACAGAGATAGAGGATAGAGCCAGAGGACAAGAACAGAGAATACACAAGACACTGTGTACATTGGAAGACTGAGCATGTCTAGCCAGTATCTGCAACAGCTGGGGTTGGTTTAAAGGACAAGGCCATGCTGAGGAGAGGTCCAGGACTATGATCACCCAAATCATGTTGAATAGTTCACTCTCTGCCCAGAACATGGATGAGACAGAAACTCGATTTCTTTGGCAGCCAAGAGTGTCAAGTACAACGATGATGTTCCACACATGGCTGTGGCTAGTCGGGCAATCTACCTTCACCCTTAGCTTAAGTTACACAGTGCCCCTTCCAGTCCCAGCTACTCACATGTGAGCTTGGACCTCACCTCACCTTGCCATGGAATCTTTTAATACATTGGTCATGGATCTTTCTAGATGAAACTGAGTTTACAAAAAGAAGCACAGGTGGGTGCATTTGTGGTAGCCAAACTTCCTTCCTTCCTGTGGCTTCTAGATGCCCCACAGTTCCCTCCTCACTCAGCAGATGCTCGGGGGAGTGCTCATAGGAGGCTATCAAAAGGTGCTGTCAATCCTGGAAGAGCTCCCCCCCAGCATGGCACCAGGGACCAAGGAAACCACTACTTGGGCCAAGCACTGCAGGAGCGCCGTATGCACAGGGCTTTGACAAATGCCACTATGTTCAGGCAGACTTGGGCCTGAAAGGAAATGTCAGAGAACAAAAAAGGAAAAGGAGAAGAAAGGAAGAAGCAGATAGCATTTACTTTTGTGCCAGGCATTGCCACATATGTCATTCACTGGGTCCACACAGTAACCCCAGCAGGTGGCTATTTTTATCTTTGCTTCCCCCTGTCCCCCAATAAGGAAATGAAAGTTCTGAGAGGTTAAGAATCCAGTCCAAAGTCTCTCAGCTAGTCAGTGACAGAGCTGTTAGCCTAGGACTGTTTCTCTATTGCCCCAGATTCCTCTCAAGGCCTCATGAAATTCATCTTCCTCCCAGGAGACAAAGGGCTGCTGCTACATTGTCATTGAGGCAGGCTGCGAACACAGCCGGGCTCTGGCTGCCGCCCCCTCCCCTAGAAATGTATGTTTCCACAATGAGGTTTTCTCTGCAAGTTAGTGATTTTATGGCTCTCAGCAAAAATCTGTGACACCAGATGTTAAATGCAGCAGGAGAAAGCTATTTTCATCATCGGTGAAATCTTGCACAGTGCGCCGAGTCTGGTCACATATCTGACTTCAGGCAACATGTGATCTGATTTCTGTTCACAGAGAGAGGCCGGCCAGGGCTGTTTAGGCCCCTGGGTGTTGGGGAGGAGGCAGCTTAGCCTGAGACTTCTGTGACTTGCTGGTAAACAACACCTGGTTTGTCTGGAGTCCAGGCCCCTGGGCCATAAGTCTACAGTTATATGCAGGGGGCCTGACAATAATGCTGGTGGGGTTTGTCCTTGCTATGGTAGCTGTCCCTTCAAGTCTTTTTCTTCTTTCTTCTTTAATTGTGTCTACCATCATGTTAATGGACCAACAGTCACAGAAACTATGAGTCAAAAACACATGAAACTAACCCACTTTCTTTCTCTCTCTTCTCTTCTCCTCTTCCTCTTCTCTCTCTCTGTCCCTTCTTTTCTTTCTTTCCTTCAAGCAAACAATAGCCACATACTGACAGTTGCATACAATTCATGCAAACACATTGACAACTATGCCAGCTTCATATTACTAGCAAAATACCTGAGACAATCAACTTTAAAAGAAGAAAGGTTTGTTCAAGTTTACATTCTTGGAGACTTTGGTCCATATAGTTAGATGACCCTGCTATCTTAGAGTGGGGAAGAACATAATGGTAGGAGTGTATGGGGGGCAAGTTGTTCACCTTATGGCAGCTGTGAATAAGAGAGGAAGAGTTAGGGCTAGACTCCCATGAAACCTCAAGAGTATCCACCTCCATATAAGTTCCACCATTTAAAGTTCCTTCTAGGATGTTGTGGAATATTTGAGATTCTAGCTATAGAAACTACTCAGTATTACTTCCACAGGGGTGTCCTGCACCCATAGGGGTCCTGGATACATGGTATCAAAGTGTTGTTGGAAGGTTACATCAGGTAATGTTTTCCAGGAATATTGATTGAAAACACTCAGTTCTCAGTAACTAGAAGCCAGGACCAGAATGATACAAGTACCCCAAGTCTTTACCCCATTTGATAAACATTGCCTCAATCTCCTGGCTAAGCCTCACTGGTCCCTTTCTGCCTGGTTCCAACATCTCTAGTACTCAGCCCAGATGCTGAGTTCCTACCACAAAGACCCACTCTAGTCTGGTTCCTTGGTCCTCAATTTCCTGCATGCCTAACCTTTTCTGAGTCAGGGGCACACTGTCTGATGTCCTCAGCACGGGCAGGCTCTGGGGCCCAGCAGTGCCCTCATTGAGTTAGGCGGGTCTTAGGTTTGCTTCCTGTTGTGTCTCTAAGAAACAAGACAACCATGTCTTCTGGAGAAGCAGTGGTCACCCAAGCTGGGCCACAGAAGGCAGTGCACTTTGCTGAGTCCAACGGCCTGGTTGTCAGTTCTATAAATTTAGAAACATGATATTTGTTCTTAAAGTCAGAGTATAGCAGGGTATGAGGACAGATTCCCTCTAGCCTGGTGTGTGAGCTGGGATGATTTACTCATTTTCAATGAGAAAGAGCTGTGGAAGGGTCAGAACTGCTTGGGTCAGCACATGGTCTGTCTGTAGGAAAATGGGCCGGGCAAGGGGATGAGATGCTGAAAACTGGATCTGAGGATGGGAGGGATGCTGAGACTTGGTGAATGTCCTTGTCCCTCTCACCTTCCTTTAGCAGCAGCTTCAGCCATTCACTAGTCCACTCACTTTCCTTAGAGTGGGGCCAGTTCTTCCAGCAAAACCTTTCCTCTTTGGAAAACAGCACCACACAGGGAAGGAAATATTGTTTGATGCTCTTAACAAGTGATTAGCTGCTCTCAGTAAATTTTTTTTTTGTTCCTGTGATTATTTGTCACAATTTAATTTAATTTGACAATTTAATATGGTAAATATTTACTAGACACCTACTATATGCTAGGCTTACCTAAGATTTTCAGAATCATTTTAAAATCAGTCTCTTCAACCAAATTTAGATTGGAAAGTATGTATTGTGCTAGGCCATGTCCTAGAACATAGGGGTACAACAGTGGACTACATATATGCAATCCTTATTGGTAAGCGTGTAGGTGAGAACAAACCAGTAGTCACCACATTATTAGGAAGGGTTAAATTATAAGAAACACAAAAATGCATAAGAACATCATCAGTTCTACACTTGACTTTCTAAAAGGGCTTTCTGAAGCAGCACCATCTTGTCCTGGGCCTGACTGATTGCCAATAGGTATGAGGGAAGTGAGCATGCATGTATATATGTGTGCATGTATGCATATGAGTTTATATGTGTGCTCATATGTATTTCTGTATAGGGGTGTGTGTGTGTGTGTGTGTGTGTGTGTGTGTGTGTGTGTGTGTGTGCATGTGGTGTTCACAGCACAATGGAGAGATAGCTGCAATGAGCTGGTGAAGTGGGCAGGGACCCAAAACTGTAATGTCTTGTCTCCAATGTTAAAATTTTGCCCTGATAGCAATGGAGGGCTATGTAGAAGTTGTAGCAGGCTGTAAAGTAATCGTATTTATGGTTTAGGAAGATAATTCTGAGTATATAGAGTTTTAGGAGATTAATAGCATCTTTACTTGTATTTCCACAGATATGTAAATGTTTTTGCTATGTCTGATTAAATCTTTCCTAACTCTATAGGTTTTCTAGTTTTCTTTCAGCACTCGACCTGGAATCCAGGTTCTTGTGCACACTTGACAGTGTCTTACTGTTGAGCTACATCAGTAATAGTACATTTACCATTGAGCTACATCTTCAGCCCTTTTATTTTACTTTTAGACAGGCCCATTAAGTTGTCAAGGCTGACCTCAATCTGGCTATGCAGCTCAAGCTGACTCTGAACTTGAGGTCCTCTTTTTTTGTTGTACATTGCTTCAAAGTTCCTATACCAGTAAGGTTGTGGAGCACTTTGTCTACACTGAAAGGAGGATTACCAGCTCCTTCTCTTCATGTGGGTTGCCTGAAATGCCCCTTAGTGCCTGGGAGCAGGAATATGACATTGGAGTCATGCCTATACCCAAAAGGTTATTTATATTGGTATTATAACTTTTGGGAAAGGAGCAAATGGCCATAAAGATGACTTTGAAAGGATTATTAACTCTGCATTTGGTTATTTAGAGTACTATCTGATTTCTGTTGTAGAGGAGTCCGATGTGTGAATGAGAGAGGCAGCTCTAAACCAAAGGTCATTGATTGCTTCATTAATAGAACAGGCTCTGGGGAAGGACACAAATAATCCTGTTAGAGAAGTCAGCATGTTCTAATTGACTTAAAATCTGTGAGATCGCACCACCACTCCTTCACTTCTGTCAGCTGACCAAGGGGAGAACTAAACTGGCCAGCTCCTCTGGGAACCAGGTTTCCCTTCCCTGGCAATAAGAGGGACACACTCCCAGCCTGCCACGTGCTACCACTTGCCCTGACTGGGATTTCACAATGAGGAATTTCCTGGTATTTACAGAGTCACTCTTGACTTTAACACATGGAGGAATGTGTTGCCTCAATTCTCTTTCCTTTAGCACTTTGTTAGCTGTTAAAAATGTTGTGCGCTTGATGCATGTGAGAACCAAGGGAAAGAAGCTTCTCCAAGAAGCAGCTAACAGCTACCCCTGAGGAGGGGAACCTGTCCTTGTGAGTCCTCAACCCTCCTTGCTGTGTGGGTATACATGTTGATGTCTTTTCCTTCTACACATTGGCTTCATGAGGGTTTTACTCCTCTTTCCTTTTTCTTGTGTCTTCTTTTCTAATCTCCTCTTTGACCTCATCCCTTCCTCTCCTAGTCCTTCCTCTCTTTTCTCCTTCCTCCTTTCAGAATCTGTGACCTAACCCTATTCCATAAGTGTTTACAGAGTGTTACCTGTGAGTCATCTCTGTGGGGCTATAGGAATGAGTAAGCAGTAGTTTGCTTATCCAAAGACAATGGGAGCAATTATTCTAGAAGAGAGAATGTTTGAGGCTCATCAGAGGAGAGGAGAAGTCACTAATTAATAAGCACTGACTGTTGACTGTACATTATTTCCTTTAATCTTTATGGAAACCATATGAAGTCAAGATTTTAATATTTATTGTATTCAGGAGGAAGTGAGAGCCAAGGGAAGTAAATAACATGTCTAATGTTGTAAAGCTGGGCCTATTTGACTCCCCAGCTCATGTCTGATGGAGTTCTGCAATTGAGGGACAATACAGCCAGGTTTTGTTGGGATTAAGGAGCCATCAGCAAGGCCTCAGAGCAGCATGGCACCACACTGAAGAGCGTTGCCCAATTTTATTATTTAAAACTGGATCTTTAGAATAGGGCAAGACTTTTGAGAGAAAGAGAGAGAGAGAGAGAGAGAGAGAGAGAGAGAGAGAGAAGTGCTGTGTTAATATTAAATAACAATATCAAATATAAAGTTTGGTTATCCAAATTGAGCTATGAATTGCAGAAAAGTATCTCAACAAACAAACACCCTTAGATGTTATTCGAACATGGGCTCAAACCCTAGTCCCCTTCATTGGTTTAGTTTTATGATCTCCTGGCAAAGCCTCCTCTGTGTGGCTTGTTTTTTCTACCTGTAAAATGGGAACAGTGGCCTCTCCTGAGGGTTTTCTGCAGATTAAAAACAGTGTCTATAACATGTTTGGCAATGGGCACCCTGATTTATGTTAGCAGCTCTTAGGAGAAACACACATGCTGGGGTCTGAGCCTCTAAGTGTTGGGGGAGAGAAGGGAGAATGCTCAGACTTCCATGTAGGGAATTGATGGCTCTCCACAGGCCTAATGACATTTCCTGGTCATTTCCATGAACATCACCCTTCATTTCTGTTCAACTAGAAGCTTTTAGAGGCTTTGGCTTCCCCAGGAGGCAGATTTAGACATGCTCAGATTTAGTTTTGCTCAAAGCCTTCTGCCCTCTCTCTGGACTTGCAGTATAACAGGGAAATGAGAGCCAGCCTGAGCCCATGATGGGAAATGTTAAAGCACTTTTGAGTGCTTTAACATGGCAGACAACTTTTGAGTGTTTTTTGAGAAAAGTCAGACCTTCCACAGGCCCGTGGAGCAAGAAGGTGCATCTCATTGACACTCTGTCTGGGTACCGTGGGTCTGTCCTCCAAATTCTCAGATCAGGGATTCAGGGCTGTACCAGAAATCACATGTAAGTATTTAAAACCGATTTCCTTATCTGAATCTAAAATTTAATGGAGGGAAATTCTTTACCATGCTGCAAAAGCAAATGGTGTCCTCTCACAGCAGTCCCTTGCTTCTGATCATGCAATGTTCTAAGCACAGACTCTGCACCTCACTGGTCCCCTCTTTGATCTCATTTGTGAATGCTGTACTCTGCCTTCATCACATCCTCCGGATTAAACCCTCTGCTTTTGGAGAATGTTCCCAGCTGGCTTTTGGGCTTTGGCCATGGCTTTTCCTCTGTCCAGTCTAGAACATCCTTTCCTGACACCAAACTTAATAGTCATGCCTTGTGCCCTAACATTTCTAGCTACCTTACAGTTTTATTTTGTACACAGTACTTACTATGATCTTACTAGTTATAGGATCGTGGCTCTCCAAATTCCCAGTGTGAAATCCTAACTGCTGTATCTTCGTATGAGTTATTTGGAGATTGTCTTTACAGAGGTAAAGATAAAAGATAAAAGTTTGTACTGGGTGTGGTGGTTCATAGCTGTAATCCCACTCCCTTTCTGTCTCTGAAACAGAATCTTTCTACACAGCCCAGGCTGGCCTTGAGCTTGTAATGCCCCTGCCTCAGCTTGCCAAGTGCTGGGATTCCAGGTGTGTATCACCACGCCTGGCTGAAAAAAAATCACTTCCGTTGTCTATGCCAGTCCGTGTCTGGTTTATAGTACTTTGTTCCTGCAGCCCTAGCAGATGAATACACATTCTGTAATTTGCTTCTGCAAGATTACATTTCTTCTCAGCCCCGACCTCCCCACCCCCAACTGGTCTAGGCTCCACTCAGCAGAAGGCTCTCTTTGCTGCACCCTGACGGGAACAATGACTGGCTTATATACGCAGTTCAATAAAAATGCGTTGGGTGAATTTATCATAAGACAGAGAGTTAATAAATGTACTCCCAGGAGGCCATAACAGGAACTGGACAGAACAAGTAAGTCCCTGCCGTTATCTACTTGGTTATGTCTACAAGAGTGGGTGGCCTCTGGCAGGCTTCTGTCTTCCCTCTGACCAGGCTTGAGAAACCTGAGCCTTTCTTTGGAAGGCCTTTGAGGAGAGGAGGGCACAGGCTCATCAGCATTGGAGAGTAGGTCCAGATGGAGTGTTTAGCACAGGGCTCAGGATCCAGTTACACTCCACCCTGCTGAAGCCAGCACTAATAAGGCCTGAAGGCCTAATAAGCTGTCCTGTGGTGAGGTTGTGTGTAACAAGATGGGGAACTTTGCAGGGATAGGGAGTGCTGGGAATGGAGAGGAACCAAAGTGGGCTAGGGAGGTTTTAGGAGGAAACTATGGGCTTCTCAGCTCCTTTCAAAAGGAGAGCAATATTTTCTCTTTGCTAGTTGAAATGCAGAACTGTCTTCTGGAGATGCAAAGGCTTTTCTTTCTTTGGCTCCTCTCCCATTTTGGCCCAGGCAAAGAGCTGCAGGCATGAGTGTAGTATAAACAGCTTTTTATTTATTGAACACCTACTGTGTGTCAGGTGCTGTTGCACATACTAGGGTCAGATGAAGCAAATGCAATGGCAATGTGCCTTTGAAGGATGGAGCTCGGAGTGAGTCCTTGAAACATACATCCCCTTTCTTTGACTCTTTGGTTCTCAATGAGAGTGACTGTCTGCCTAGATGGCAGGGCATATTGAGAAGGGCATGTTGTTCTTAGGGGTGGTGAAGGCAGCTCTGTGTAAGAAGGCATTAGAATGGGAGACCCCATGGGGGTGAGAGTGGCTAGGGGAGCAGGAGTGATAAGGAGATCCAGATGAAAGCGCTTCATTCGCACCTACACCCTGTGCTGCCCCTGGCAGGGGGAGCACTGTGGGAAGAGCTCAGATAGAGGCCCGACTCAGTGCCAACAGCAGTTCTGTGCTTCAGCTGGCAAGCAGGGAAGGTACCTCTCCTTTTGAGACAGGCTCAGGAGCCCACAATTTTTCCCAAAGCTTCTATGAGGTAAATCATTATCTCTAGGTCATCACTGAAGACATGGAGACCCAGAGAGGGAAATAACTGATCCCACTTTGCACAGCCAGTAAGGGTCGGAATGAGACCCCACAAACTTTGGCCTGTCTAATGCCAGAGCTAACTAGTTCTTCCACCGATGAACCGGGCTGTCTGCCTGGCATCTGTCAGTGCTTCCTCATTTGTGTCTTTGGGTTCCCCCAGGATGTCAATGTACAATTTCAGTGTCCTGCAGAGCTCCCTTTGGGAGTGTAGGGCCATCTTCTCCTTTGCTGTTTTGTAGAAACCAGTGTTGCCATCACTAATACAGAGGGAATGCCTGTAGAAGCAGGTTTCCTAGGGCTGCTTTCATGAGAGCCACAAACTAGAAGCCTGCAAACAAGAGGCACTCACTGTCTCACACTTTTGGAGACTGCAAGTCCACAGCCCAAGTCCAAGTGAAGCCATGCTCCTTCTGAGTCCCCTAAGGGATACTCTTTCCTTGACATATTTCGGTGACACCTCCTGGGAATCCTCCGTATTGCTGACCTGTGGATCTATCACTCTAGTCTGTCTCACTGTCCCCTCAATGTGTTTTCTCTCTGTGTGTCTCTGTCCTTGGCATGGCCCAGTAGAGACACCAGTCATATTGTATCAGAGCTCACTCTAGTAACTTGGTGACATCTGCAGTAACTATTTCTAAATGAATCCCCCTTTCAGGATTGTGACTTCACTATATTTTCCTCAGAGACACATATTTTCAACCCAAAGTACTATAGCCAAAGCCCTGGAGTTTGCCCTGAGACTCCACATTGGACACAATTTTGAGTTTTTAAACTCTCAGCATCTTCCTTCCTTCCTTCCTTCCTTCCTTCCTTCCTTCCTTCCTTCCTTCTTTCTTTCTTTCTTTCTTTCTTTCTTTCTTTCTTTCTTTCTTTTTTTCTTTCTTGTATGTCATGCATGTATGTACATGTGTGCAAATGCATGTGCCTGAGTCTGAGCCTGTAGACAACCTCAAGTATCAGTCCTCACTTTCCACTTTGAGACAGGGTTGCTGCTGCTGCCAGTTTTATACCCCAGGCTAGCTGAGTGTCTCTGTGAGGCTGGGGATTCTTCTGCTTCCCCCTGTCTTGGTGGAAGCAGTGAGATTACAGATACAGGCAGAATATGACACCAGATTTTACATGGATTTGGGTGATTTGCACTCAGGACATCACATCACATGTTGGGGAAGGTGCTTCACACACCATGTTGCCTCCCCACCCCCAGTTCTAACCTTCTAGCACTTTCTGAGCAGAGATTTTCTGCTTTCCTCTGACTTGCCCATGTTTTTTTTTTTTTTTTTAACCTATTTTCTCTTGCCCCTCTGATTCACAGGTAGAATTAGCCTTTCACATTTTCTTTTAGCCTCTCTAGTCCTGCAAGCTGTCTTCCCTACCAACTCCATTCTGGCAGTGCTCCCTCAAAAAATAGTTATGGTCATCTACATTCAGGGCATGGGTGACTTTTACAGTTCACTAGACTTCTAGTGTTTGGTCTCTGATGTGCCTAACCAGGTTAAAAGTTACAGCTTCTCAGAAATGCAAGCTGCTGCCTGGCTCATAGTGACTCAATAAAACCTTGCAGTCTGGCTGATATTCATCTCCTTCAGATGCTGCCTGTACCCCATGGTGCCATGGGATAACAGGGCCACCCAGTCTGGTGACACGGGGAGCCGAGAGGAGGAGATCCGAGAGGAGGAGATCCGGTCAGACTAGTACTTATAAAAAGCTATGCCCTGTAGACAGGCCCCACATTCAGTAGTTTCTCTGTTTTTGTAAGCCTCGATTCATCTGGGTAATTACCTTAACTTTCCACCTGACTTCTCCTGTGCCGACCGAGCCAAAATCGCAAGAGGTTTGACTAATCTAAGAACTGGTTGACCAAGAGCTCAACTGATTACAGAACAGAACAGGCTCCAGAGAAAACTCTAAAGGCCCCTTTGTTCCAGGTGTCCTCGGAGAGGCCCCACCCCTTGGGGGATCACATTGCCTCCTCCAGTTCTGGGGAGCAGAAAGCATTTCTCCCCTGCCCCAGGCTGGCAGGACCCAGGAGCACTGTTAGCCCATCCTCGCCAGCTGCTTCCCTTGTTGACAGCAACCCTTTGTGGGGCCTTGGCGTTTCTTCCTTCCTAAGTTCTCCCCCTGAGAGTTTCCAGGGACAGCAGTGGAGCAGGAGTGAGCAGAGCAGATGCTCAGGCCTTCTCTTTGTTAGTGACAGTCCCAACGTTAACGTCACCCAAGGAAGTTGGCAAGAAATCAAAAGTTAGACTATAAGGATTTTACATCTTGGGGATAATTTTGTCCAAATCAATCTTACTTTGGTAGAGAGAAACCAAGGCATGAAACAAGCAGGTTGCATTTCTGATATGGACAAAGTAGCCAATGTAAGATGCCCAGTATCATCTGTCCCAGGATGGTCTGCAAGTCAACAATACAGGGTCATGGTCAAGGGCCATGTTCACTTATGATATAGACTGCCTTAACCAGGCACTTCTTTCCTGTCTGAGTCCTTGCTTCCTATATGAACATTTAAGTATAACAATATGTGCATCCCAGACAAGTTTGGGCAGGGAGTCAGTGGGCTCTCTATAAGAGAACACTAGCAAAACTATAACAGATAAGCAGGTTGGTCTTACCACATCCAAAAAACTGAGTCTTTTATTTCATCCATGTGCCTAGTCCAGATATATAGCATTTATCCCATCACCAATAGTCCTGCTATCACAAGCCTTGCAGTCTAGCCAAGGAAGGGAAGCATCAGACTTCCAATAGTTTCATGAAAAAAAAAAAAAAAGGCATGACCCTGTGACGATAATCAGAAGTGTTCATTATGTGGATGGCAGATGTCAAAGAATGCCATCTTATAGAGGTGGCTAAGATGAGAAGGAGGAGTTGGCATTACCCAGGTGAAGTATTAATGTTGTGAATTAATCTTCTTATGATGCGTCTGTTATATATATATCTTAGACACCTCCTCTGATATGAAAGCTGTCATGGTATATTCTTTGCAAAATGTTTCATGTTTTGCCTTTCTGAGAAGGCAACCAGTGGAGCCAAGGTATTGCAAAAAAAAAATTGTGTTACCCCTCAAAGCAGGGCTTTATATTCTGGCTTCACTCTTGGGCCATACTACTGGTCTATATGTATCTTTTGGGTTCACAAAGGCTCTCCAGATTCCTAGGTCATTTGAGGTAAAAGAGAATCCATTGCTATTGCTATGGGTTCTTCTTTTTCACTTTACTCCAAGTAACAGAGAACAAAGCACACTTCACCAGAATGTTCTGGTGCCAGGTGTCCCAATGAGCCCCATTTTTAATCACTTGCACATAGTTAAGTGGAGACAGTTAGAACACCACCCTGAGGTGGTGGGTCCCATGACACCTGTAAGACATTTGGTGCAGTTCAGGAAGTAATGCTTCCTTTCCAGTTTACATCGCCATTTAATCGAATTATTCCTTCCAGTTTAGCTTTCACATATTCCATCAAAGAAGAGATTGCTCATTTCCTTGAGAAACTGTATACGTCCCCTGTAATGCCATTTTTCCCTCTTGTAAGTAATCTGAGATTTTGTAACCTTCTCTCCCTACTGTATTCTCTGGTTAATGTATAAACTTGGAATAAATTTCTTGACAGGGAAGTCAAGAGGGTCTCTCACCTGAGGGATTAGCATTTATATGTCAGGAATTTGAGTGCTCAAAGGGGCCTTTCACATCACCAGCATTCAGTCTCTTGTTTTCTACTGGAGGAAACTGAGACCCAAACAGGGTGGTTGGTGGCTGCTGCGTTCTTCCCATGCTGCTGCTATGCTACTATGTGCATTGTTCCCGAAGCCTGAATAGGTGAAGCAGGCAAAGCCCCTGCCCTCAAGGGACTTATAACCAGAGGCAAAAACAGCAATCATTACAATAGAAAGTATTCAGTGTTTTCAACTGTGCAAAAGAGGCACAGTTGATTTTAAAGAGACGGTTCCACAGATAACAATGCAAAGAATGAGTTGTAAGATGTGAGACCATTTCTATCTTTACTAGGGGAAGAGTGGAGAAAGAGCACTCGAAGGAGGGAATGAGAATCTGGTTATAGCAATGATGGAATGGGTGCCTGAAGGCTCACAGTGAGAAAAACACAGAGGAAGCAGCTCAGGGAGCAGGTG
Source organism: Lophiomys imhausi (assembly GCA_907164525.1). Taxonomy (NCBI): domain Eukaryota; kingdom Metazoa; phylum Chordata; class Mammalia; order Rodentia; family Muridae; genus Lophiomys; species Lophiomys imhausi. The sequence continues at coordinate 8,139,765 of CAJQZJ010032273.1, read as the reverse complement.
AGGGCCACTCCATGAAACTGCGGGGTGCTTCTTAGGAATATCTGATGTGCGTGTCTGTGTCTGTGTGTGTGAGTGTGTGTGTGTGTGTGTGTGTGTGTGTGTGTGTGTGTGTGTGTGTGTGTGTGTG
>CAJQZJ010032273.1:8066184-8139628 GCA_907164525.1 Lophiomys imhausi | reverse complement strand
GTGTGTGTGTGTGTGTGTGTGTGTGTGTGTGTGTGTGTGTGTGTGTGGTGGAGAAATGTCTCAGTGTAACAGCACTGGATAAGCTTCCACAGGACAAGGATTTTTATTTCCAGTACTAACATGGTGAATGTAACCCAGCAATCTGTCAGACAGTGGACAGTTTTCAACCTGTGGGTAGTGACCCCTTTGGGGGGGCTCACATGTCTGATATCCTTCGTTTCAGATATTTACATTATGATTCATAGCAGTAGCAAAATTATAGTTATGAAGTAGCAACAAAATAATATTATGGTTGGGGTGTCACCACAACATGAGGAACTGTATTAAAGTTTTCACAACAGTAGGAAGGTTGAGACTGTTGAGACTGCTGCTGTAACCACTTGCAACTCCAGTCACAGGGCATTTCACAGCCTCGTGTGGCCTCGTCAGGAACTGCACATGTGCGCAGACAGACCTGCAGGCAAAACACCCATACACATAAAAATAGACAAAATATAAAAAATATTTTAAAAGAGAAGTTCTGCAGGGGATGTAAAGATCGTGTCAGCCTTCTAAGACTACTTTCCACCTTCTCTTAATCTACTCTTTTCTAGAAGGCTGATGATCCACGTGCCTTCTGGACAATGCTTTCTTTTCCCACGTGATAGAATTTGGTCAATGAGACTGTGTGAGGGGAAGGCCCTGAGGCTGCCTGCAGCTGTTTAATGGAAGTACCTATGGAATAAGGGTTTCCCTAGACATCCTCAGCCCAGTTTCCCCCTTTGAGTCCTAGCCATGAATGGTCATAAACTAGGGCCAGTTAGCCCAATACGTGGAGGGAATGGATGAAGAGCGACATATGCACAGAGCCAGGCACAGGCAGTGTATAAGGGGGAGCCACCTGGCTGCAATAGCCACTGCAGAAGGCAGAGGTATTGATTGATATTAGACTCTACGTTTTAGTCACTGGCCGGGATGCACCGGGAGACTTCCAGGATTGCCTAGATTTTCATCCAGATGCAAAAGAATAAAGCTAACCCCCACTAAGCAGATTTATAGGCATCAGGGAAGTAGAACACCCTAAACTCTTTTTGGGTCTTTCTTGTTAATTGTCTAGCTTCATGATTTTAGGATATGCTGCAAACTAAAATTCTATTGTGTTTGGGTTACCTGTGCCATTGTTGAGCATTATTTAGCCATGACATGCTTACTGGGGACCAATTCCTAATGTAACTCTTGTTCCTTTCAATATACATTGAAAATTGCTGCTTCTGATACCAAATGTGGAAGTAAGTTAAACAAATGAATGTATTTTTCCCCTAGGAAGGGCAAGAGTATATATAGCTTATTAGAGCCAATACTATGACATTTAGTCTAACAATAGAGTTGTAAATGAATGTTGATAGTCAAGATTAGGAAACTATAAAAACCAATAGAAGATACCTTGTATATCTGGCTTGTTATTCAAGTGATAAGTCATACTTCCCATTCCTGTAATGAGCTTCAGAATTCCATAGCCTGGGCTTAACAGAATCATCACAGTTAAGCAATAAATGAAAGCTGGGAAGAAAGAAAATACCAGGTAAAAACTAGCCCCAAACTGGAATTCATCTTTGTCCTATTGATGGGAAGCAGAGTAAGCAGGAATTCTTAAACCCTTCATGGAGTCCCTTGGATGTCTGTTCTTCATATTCTTTTCAATAAGGACTCAATTTTTGAAGCATGTGAGTGACACTGCAGCAATTCAGAGAGGTTGCTCACAAAAGACTTGCTTAATGCATGACTCAGACCACCCTTTCATTTCTGAGAAGAGGACACAGGCTCTCTTTCTTTTGGTCTGCTTTGTTCTGTGCCAAAATCTCCATGGGCTTTAAGGTCATCCATTACAAAATTTACGGGCAAGAGTTACAACTGCTTCTGTGTGAATAAGGTAAGTCCCATGGCTGGTTGTCTCCAGTTTTGGCTTTGTTGGCTTGTGGCACACTCACAAGTTGACAATGACCTTAAGCACTGAAGGGACTGGGGCTTTCTTAGGGAACACAGAATGTGACAGATTGGAGCCTTCCTGGAGATGATGAGATATAAGAGGCTCTGCTGTTTTTCTGAGGCAGGAGATTTAACAAGGCCCCTCCGGGGCTCCTTGAAAAGGCTACTTTCAGCTCTCTCTAGCCTCACAGATCTCTCTTTCCTCTTACTACCTTCCCCCACTCACTCTGTTGTAGGTGCTCCCTGAACAGTACCTGGTCTTGAGAAGGCAGGGTGGTTTAACACACCCTTCCACTTGCTGTTCCTTCTCTCCTCCAGACTCACAAGCCTGCTCACTCACCCCTCTCCGCCGCTTACACAAGAACCAGCTTTTCACAGTCAAACTCACCTGACTACCCCATTTAAAACTAAGAACCTCCTCTTACCTGGTTTTTCTTTATCTTCACCTCCATTTCTCCTTAGAAATCATTGGTTTTCAACAGATACAGTGAATTAATTCAAATATTTAAACAGTGTCTGTTTTAATGGGATTTTCTGCAGCTACTCAGCATTTTTAAATGCCTGGGCCTAAGAAGGCTTTCTGCTCCAATACAACTGCTCCTTCCAGCTAGTTAGTTTGAGGTTAAGTAGAAAATGTGCTCTCCTAGACATAGTGAAGGTGCTATGAAGAGCTATGTATTTTGAAGGTATTTACAACCCACCTTAAGTCCTCTTCATATCTCTATAATTTCAATGGCTGATACAAACAGACAAAAAATACAGTTCTGTTTGGTCTTCAATATTGGGTTAAATCAAACAGTTTTCACTTATTTTACTATCCAGTTGGCTTCCGAAGGAAGAACATTTGGATCTGCTGTCTTCTTCAGGGTATTGGCTTGGTATTTTTGTTAAGTTACTGTACCTCTCAGTATTCTTAGTAGCAAACAAAGAGTAGACATCTCTGCCTCCCAGGGTCTCAATGGGACTCAACTAGCCTAAGACATAAACTTTGGATTAGTCCAGAGTAAATGTTAGTGGTTTCCTGACAATTCATTTGGTGAGAATACTACTGTCTCTGCATTGAGCTTGGTGGAAAAGATATAGCTCTCTCTACCACCAACTGTCTACTAGTACTGTGGGTCCAGGGTTGGACTTGGTAATGGATGAGCTAGGTTTGTATGTGTATTTCAGCGAGGCAATGAGACAACCATGCTTAGTAATGTGAATTTCCTAAAAACACTGTGCTCTGGCCACTCCTGCTTGGCCCCAGAAGTCATCCTGGCCATTGGCATTCTCTGGTAGCTACTGTCCAGCTTGTTGGCTGGAGAAAAGACCACACTCTGTGCTCTTGCCAAGCCATGGTGAGAGGATGCCTTCTCAGTCCAGTGACACAGGACTCCATTGCTTGACAGAGATAATTTTCTTGTCACCAGGTCTGAAATTGTCACTGGAAGTCATCTTCAAACTGGTGTTCTGAAACAGGGCCAAATTCTCAAGCCTGAGTTCCCAGGCTAGAGAGCTGGCATTCCCTAAAATGTACCTTTTCTCAGAAAAATAAGAATCTTAATACAACTTGCTCGGGCATTCAGTCTCTCTTTCTCCCCTTTCCTCTCTCCTTTCTTTCTTTCTTTCTTTCTTTCTTTCTTTCTTTCTTTCTTTCTTTCTTTCTTTCTTTCTTCCTTTCTTTGTCTGTGTGTTTGGACATATACAGGAAGCCTCAGAATCTCTTGCAAAAACAGGATTAAAAGAAAAAAAGTAAGTAAGAAAGAAAAAGTAAACCCCTCCCTCTCCAGGGAGACATTAGTGGAAGAATAAAGCCTGAGGGAAGTTTGAATGCCAAGAAAGCCTGTTCTGAATCAGCCAGAGAGCTACCAGGGTGGGCCCTGGTGGACAGCTGCGAGCTGCTGGCTCTATCTGTTCATACCCACTCTGGCAGAGGGGAAATGATCTTTCTTTTATCACTTTTTAAAAAGGAAGTTTAATAATAATAAAAAAAAGATGCAGAAACATACTGATGTCACTGAGAAGGGAGACCCAGGTTACAGCCAACAGTGGGTGTCAAGGATCCCTGGTCCTGCAACCACAGCTCAGCTCTAAAAGGCAGCCCAGACAATAATCAGATGCCAAGCCATGTGAAGTGCCCAGAGGCAACTCCAAAACACCCAGCCCACCAGCGGGTGAAGGCTGCCAAGGAGCCAGATGCTGCAGCTTTAAAAATATCTTCCGCTGCTTGGCATCTGTAATCGCGCTGCTGTCTCTGCTCCAAGAAGGAGAGGCCAGGCTGGGCCAGCCGGGCAGGCGGCAGCAGTGCGCTTTGCTAGGCGGAACTCAGCGCCCTAGAACGCCTCTGGCCAGGCTGCCCATTTGGCCTTGTTAAATCACCCCCAGCATATGGTGAGAGACATCTGCCCAGGATCTGGACCTCACAGACGGGATGAAGAGGCTGGGACCAGCTTTCTGAGGCTGAGTGTCCAGGGTGAGCTTCTACAGCCAGGAGGCATTTCCAAGACTTGCGTCTCCTTTGAGCAGAGCTGAACTCTGAAAAAAAAGGAATCCTCTGGGTCATGCCACATTCAATCTAGTTTCCTGAGACACCTGCTGATTCAGCTGTGAAACAGAGTGAACTCTATGCCTTACGGTTTGATGTGGGGATAGGGTAACTCATTCAAGTGCTTGTGTCTGCCCTTTTTGTTCTAGTTGAAGGAGCCCCAGTTTTCCTATTATAAAATTCAGACGATCTCACCAACAGGTTGCTATTTCAGAAGTCCCCAGAGATCTAGCTAGCACTTTTCCTGATTCCTGCTAGCTGCCTGGCACTGAAGGAATTCGTTTGCCTAGGAATTGTGTCCCTTCAATGCACTGAGATATAGCCTCCTTTCAAACCATCTGACTTAACTGTGAAGTTCATCTTTGTGGCATATTTCTTCTTAAAAACCAATAGGGAGTTAATAAGCTATTTATGACAGGAGCCAGAACCTTCTGTAGAAAACTTTTCTTTGTTTCCCTGGTCCAGTTTCTCCTTCTACCCAAAGCATCAAGTCCAATGGGCAAAACTGTAGTTTCCTTTCTCTTTCTTTTTGGCCTCCAGATAGCATTCATTGATTTGCTTTGTGCTTCTCTATTTACAAAATCCATCACTCAAATCTTTTGCTGAGGCAACAGCTCAAAACTGAAGGTGGGGAGAAGTCCATCTCCAAAATGATTTAAAAGAAGAGAGACTCACAAGTATGCTTGTAGGCATGGCCCGGTACACTGTAAGAGGGGGGCAACCCTACTTTATCCTTGCATATGCCCCAGCATATCCTTATAGTATGCAGCATCCTTTCCAAGCTGCATCTGGAGACCTTCTTCTATAGTAACATCAGTAGTCTGAAAGCCAGTGAATGCTTGTGGCTGCATTTCCAACCGTTATTCTCACCTGTCACCAATCCCAATGACCCAGAACTAATTCTGAATCACTTACTACAGCTGTGGAATAAATGACTGAATTACAGCAAGCAGTTTGTTCCATCTTCTGGCCACAGTTTTGGTTTAAGCATAGCCCATAGGATATGAAAAAAATCCAAATGGAATGGATCTTGAACTCTTTGCGGGGAGTGCTGAAATGCCTCTTCGATAGGAATAATGAATTTACTCAGGAGGAAGTCCCAGGAAGACAGGATAAAGAATATATGTCATTATGAGTTCTGGATCAGCCTTGACTAAAGACAACTCTGTCATTGAATTTTTCAATGTTAAGAGGCTATAGATCTTAGGGATAGTTTTCATTATTATATTTAAACAAAAAGAAAAAGTATTTACTTTTTGTTATGAAGCCTGGCATTGGGACCGGTGGCTTTGGTGGCTACCTGGGGTATTCTTTTCATGTTGGTCTTGAGGTTCTTGGAGGAACCATTGGGGGCAATCTCAGTACAGTGAAGCATTATATAAAAGCAGCAGCTTCTGCTTCATGACATTGTGGACCAGAAATGTCAGGAAGCCATTTGGGAGGGTTGTATTTTCTTATCTTGTTGCTCTTATCAACAACATTGGACACCAGTGTGTACACTTTGAATTCCCTCATTCTCTGTTGTCAATAACTCCAGGTTCCTGCTGGTTCCCTTAATTTTGACATATTCATCTGACTGGTGCTAGAGGAACTTCTCTGTCCTCTGTCTAAGATCTTGGATTCTACAAGAGATGAAAAGTAGGCTGGATGGCAAATAGAAGGTGGCTGATTTCACAGGCAAAGCAGGGGGAAGTACCAATACAGTATTCTATAGTTTTTAGTAAGCCTGTTTTCCATATTTAGCAACTGAAAATGTCCATAAACACTCAGAGAAGACTGAAAAAGTTGTACTTACAGACATGTGGCCTGGCTTTATATTTAGACTGTTAATTAGGTTTTAAAGTATTTTTTGGTTTGCCACGTATGGCAAGGCTATTAGAGCTTGGGTAGGAGTAAATTATTATTAAAAATAATTTCCATCACATTTTTATTATATGAAAAGGCCATTAAGCCACAAAGAGCTGTTTTTCCCACAGTCCACATACTTTTTCAATGACAAAAAGTAGCAGCTCTTGTGTTAGTACACACATTTTACTTTTCTTAGCAAGCCATTGGCTAGGAAGATTGCATCTCTAAAATACGGTCTTTCTAGAATTCAGCCTTTGAAGCTGAAGTTGTGCAAGTGAGCCATAGGCCCTTTGAACTGACTATATCCATCAGTTCCTTGACTAACCTGTCACGCAGCAACAGCCCGTTCCAGGGATTATGAACTTATGGCAGGCTGATAAACATGAATCCTTATTGCAAACAGCATTGTCTACATTTTGGAGTACTTATATGTCAGATCACAACTGTCCGTCTGTCTGTCTATCACCAAGTAGCACAGAGAGTCAGCATAATCATTGTCACTGGTACATGTATGAAATGGAAATATCTCACTCTCCTGCTTTCAGTGCTCTGGCCTGGAGTAATGAAGAGTATCTTGAGATTGCAAGTCAAGCTGTGAAGAAAAGTCAAACAACCCAACGGTGCACAGACACTACTACCTTTGTTCCTTACCATTGCAATCAGAACTTGTGTGAGGCCAGGCATTAAAAAGTATTGAAATAGGGGCGGGGCAAGATGGCAGCAACCTACACTGACGCATTTTGAACGCGGGGGAAAAATGAGCCATAAAAAAACACAGAGTTATTGGGCACTGTGCAAAAACCGGAGGGGCTAGACCCTCCCGGGAACACTCACAGCTCCCAAGGGACTGTTAAAAGTCCCAGGGTAAGGCTCTCTCCCCATCTCTTGCAGACACGGAAGCCACTAAACCCGGGATTTGGGAACTCCCATTTGGAGAGGCGCCTGGTAAGATCGTCCCCAACTCACAGCAGACAGAATCAGAGGCCACTTGGCGATAGTTCACTAGCCTATTGGACTCCCCACACCTCAGGTAGAAATTATACCCACTTAAAAAATTTTGCGAGATAGTGGAAGTCTTAGCAAGGAACAAACAGGGGGCTCAGCGGGTAGTCCGCAGCCGCTCGTGAAGTGGAGGGCGGGAGGTTCCGAGAGAGCGCGGGAAGACAGGAACACAAAGGCGGGTGGGAGGGGCCGAATCCCGCGCACTTACGGCAGCGCAGCTGGGGACGGAGCCCGGCTGGCAGGGCCAAATCCCCGCGAACCCACGGCAGGACAACTGGGGAGAGAGCCAGGCGTGGGCGGGGCCAGGGATCCGCGCACCCACGGCTGAGCTGCTGGGGCGAGAGGATCACTCAGGCGGCCGGAGGATCCCGGGATCTGTGTACCCACAGCCGAGCAGCCAGGGAAGGAGACCCGCGGCTGCGCACACAGGGAGGGAGTCAGGCACAGAGACCAGGCCTGTGGCGAGAAGCCTAGTGAGAAACCAGAAATCGGGACCATAGCTATATTCTGGAAAATCCAGACATATTAGGTGTGGAGCCAGACCCTGTCAGCCTCCGTGATGACAAACAAAGCCCACAGAATCTGTGCCTGGGCAAACAGGTCCATACCATCAGAACCATTACAGGCTGATAACTCAGAGTGCAACATAGAGAAGTCTGAATTGGGAGCAGTGAAACAATCCCGGTCCATTACTCACAACCTGGGAATAGGCTGCACCAGCTCACAGTGCCTCAGGCGATTAAAACGACAGTGACCCTGAAATCCCCCTGGTAGCAACGACAGATAGCCAAGTAACTCGTCCTCTGCACCAAATCATCCACTGTGGATCGAAGCACAGAAAACGACAAGAACAGACAGCTAAACGTATCCAATGGCCAAAGGTCAAAAAAAAAAAAATAGAAATCAAGGAAATAGGTCTCCAACAAAACACAATTATCCTAGCTCATCCAATTCGGATGACCTCACACCAACAAAAACACATGAAAACGTTGAAAATTCTGCATTATGGAAAGTGATAGAGTCCCTGCAAGAAGAACTTAAATCTATGAAGGAATTCAAAGAAGCCACAATTCTACAAGTCAAAACAAGGAACAACACCATTAAAGAGCTCCAAGCCAGGGTGACAGAGCTTGAACAGCAAAAAGAAAAAACAATGAAAGATTTTCATACAAAAACAAGCAAGCTGGAGAAGGAAACGTACAAAACGAACAAAACCATACAAGACATGAAAATAGAAATAGAAACAATAAAGAAAACACAGTCAGAGTTAAAAGAGGAAGTGGAGAACAAGGGAAGAGAACAGGAAATACGGATGTGAGTATCAACAATAGGATGCAAGAGATGGAAGACAGGATCTCAGGCATGGAAGATTCAGTGGAAGAAATCAGTACAACATCCAAAGAAAATGAGAAGGCTAAAAAATCTCTCACCCACAACATCCAAGAAATCAAGGACTCAATGAAAAGACGGAACCTAAGAATTATAGGTATAGAGGAAAGAGAGGACTCCCGACTCCAAGGTCCAGGAAATATCTTCAACAAAATCATAGAGGAAAACTTCCCAAACCTGAAAAAAGAGATGCCAATAAAAATCCAAGAGGCTAACAGAACACCAAACAGAACAGACCAGAAAAGAAACTCCTCTCGCCACATAATAATTGAAACTCCAAATGTACAGAACAAAGAAAGAATATTAAAAGCTGTAAGAGAAAAAGGTCAAGTCACATACAATGGCAGACCCATCAGAATTACACCTGACTTCTCCTCAGAAACGTTAAAAGCTAGAAGGGTCTGGTCAGATATACTACAAGTCCTGAGAGATCATAGGTGCCCAGCCAGACTACTTTACCCAGCAAAACTCTCTATCAACATAGATGGAGAAAATAAGATATTCTATGACAAAATCAAATTTAAACAATATCTACCCACAAACACAGCCCTACAGAAAATCCTAGAAGGAAAATCCCAACCCAGAGAAGAAAACAAAGGGAATAGAAAACCCGTCAGCAACTAAACCAAAAGAGGCACAGGACCACTACCTATACCAAACTAATGGGAAATAACAACCCCAGGTCACTAATATCCATCAACATCAATGGACTCAACTCCCCAATAAAAAGACATAGGTTTACAGAGTGGATCCGCAAGCAAGACCCTTCCTTATGCTGTATACAAGAGACACATCAAACTACAAAAGATAGACACTGCCTCAGAGTAAAGGGCTGGGAAAAGGTTTTCCAAGCAAATGGACCCAGGAAGCAAGCTGGAGTAGCCATCCTAATATCAAACAAAACAGACTTCCAACTGAAGTTAATGAAGAAAGACAAAGAAGGGCACTATATACTCATTAAAGGGAATATTCATCAAGAAGAAATCTCAATACTGAACATCTATGCCCCAAATACAAAGGCACCTACTTTTGTAAAAGAAACACTTCTAAAACTTAAAACGCACATCGATCACAACACATTAGTAGTGGGAGACTTCAACACCCCACTCACAACAATGGACAGATCATCAAGACAGAAGACAAACAGAGAAATATTGAGACTAACAGAGATCATGAAACAAATGGACCTAACAGATATCTACAGAACGTTTCACCCAAACACAAAGGAATACACCTTTTTCTCAGCACCCCACGGAACCTTCTCCAAAATCGACCACATAGTTGGTCACAAGGATAGTCTCAATAGATACAAGAAAATTGAAATAACACCTTGTATCTTATCAGACAACCATGGAATAAAGCTGGTCTTCAACAGCAAAAGAATCAACAGAAAGCCTACACACACATGGAAATTGAACAGCTCCTTACTGAATGACCACTGGGTCAGGGAAGAAATAAAGAAGGAAATCAAAGACTTCTTAAAATCCAATGACAATGAAGACACAACATACCCAAACCTATGGGATACATTGAAAGCTGTGCTACGAGGAAAGTTCATAGCACTAAGTGCTTTCAAAAAGAAAATTGTGACAACTCATATTAGTGAACTAACAGCTAAGCTGGGTGAATTGGAAAAAAAAAAGAAACAAACACTCCCAAGAAGAGCAGAAGGCAGGAAATCATCAAACTTAAGGCTGAAATCAACAACTTAGAATCAAAAAGAACTATACAAAGAATCAATGAAACCAAGAGTTGGTTCTTTGAGAAAATCAACAAAATAGACAGACCCCTAGCCAAATTAACTAAAAGGCAAAGGGAAAGAACCCAAATCAACAAAATCAGAAATGAAAAGGGAGAAATAACAACAGACATTGAGGAGATCCAGAAAATATTCAGGCATTACTTTAAAAATCTATATTCCACTAAATTTGAAAACCTAAGCGAAATGGACAATTTCCTTGATAAATTCCACCTACCAAAACTAAATCAAAATCAGATTAACAGCTTAAACAGCCCAATAAAACCCAAGGAAATAGAAACAGTCATTAATAACCTTCCAACCAAAAAAAGCCCAGGGCCAGATGGCTTTAGCACGGAATTCTACAGGACCTTCAAAGAGGAACTAACACCATTACTCTTCAAACTCTTCCACCACATAGAAACAGAAAGAACACTGCCAAACTCATTCTATGAGGCCACTGTCATTCTGATTCCTAAACCACACAAAGACCCAACAAAGAAAGAGAACTTCAGACCAATCTCCCTCAGATCATAGATGCAAAAATACTTAATAAAATACTAGCAAACCGAATTCAAGAACACATCAAAAGTATCATACACCATGATCAAGTAGGCTTCATCCCTGGAATGCAGGGATGGTTCAATATACGAAAGTCTATCAATGTAATTCACCACATAAACAAGGTGAAAGAAAAAAACCACATGATAATCTCGCTAGATGCAGAAAAAGCATTTGACAAAATCCAACACCCCTTCATGCTAAAAGTTCTGGAGAGAACGGGCATACAAGGACCATACCTAGAAATAATAAAGGCAATATAGAGCAAGCCAGTAGCCAACATCAAATTAAATGGAGAGAAGCTTGAAGCATTTCCTCTAAACTCAGGGACAAGACAAGGATGTCCACTTTCACAATATATCTTCAATATAGTACTTGAAGTCCTTGCTAGAGCAATAAGACAACTAAAGGAGATCAAAGGGATAAAAATTGGAAATGAAGAAGTCAAATTATCCCTATTCGCAGATGATATGTTAGTATACATAAGCAACCCCAAAAACTCCACCAAAGAACTCTTACAGATGATAAACAACTTCAGCAAGGTGGCTGGATACAAAATTAACTCAAAAAAATCAGAAGCCCTTCTTTATACAACAAACAAATATACCGAGAAAGAAATAAGGGAAACAACCCCCTTCACAATAGCCACAAACAACATAAAATACCTGGGGGTAAGTCTAACCAAGCATGTAAAGGACCTATATAACAAGAACTTCAAGCCCCTGAAGAAAGAAATGGAAGAGGCCTTTAGAAGATGGAAAGATCTCCCATGCTCATGGATAGGTAAAATCAACATAATAAAAATGGCTATCCTACCAAAAGCAATATATAGATTTAATGCAATTCCTATCAAAATACCAACACAATTCTTTATAGACCTGGAAAAAGCTAGTCTGAACTTCATATGGAACAACAAAAAGCCCAGAATAGCTAAATCAATCTTGTCCAATGAAAAAACATCTGGAGGTATCACCATCCCAGATTTCAAGCTGTACTACAGAGCAACAGTAATAAAAACAGCATGGTACTGGTATAGAAACAGACCAGTGGATCAATGGAACGAATTGAAGACCCAAACATGGACCCACACACCTATGGCCAACTAATCTTTGACAAAGAAGCCAAAACTGCACAATGGAAGAAGGACAGCATCTTCAACAAATGGTGCTGGTCCAACTGGATGTCCACTTGCAAAAGAATGAAATTAGACCCATACCTATCACCTTGTACAAAACTTAATTCCAAGTGGATCAAAGACCTTAACATAAGGCCGGCCACACTAAAGATACTAGAAGAAAAAGTAGGAGAAACCCTCGAACTCATTGGCACAGGTGACAACTTCCTGAACAGAACACCAACAGCTCAGGACCTGAGATCAACAATCAATAAATGGGACCTCATGAAACTGAAAAGTTTCTGTAAAGCAAAGGATACTGTCATTCGAACAAAACGGCAACCAACAGACTGGGAGAAAATCTTCACCAACCCCACATCTGATAGAGGGCTATTATCTAAAATCTACAAAGAACTCAAGAAACTAAATGCCAAGAAACCAAATAACCAATCAAAAAATGGGAGATGGAGCTAAATAGAGAATTCACAAAGGAGGAATCCCTAAGGGCTGAGAGACACCTGAAGAAATGTTCAACATCCTTAATCATCAGAGAAATGCAACTCAAGACGACCCTGAGATTCCACCTAACACCTGTTAGAATGGCTAAGATAAAGAGCTCAAATGATAGCGGATGTTGGTGAAGGTGTGGAGAAAGGGGAACCCTACTCCATTGCTGGTGGGAGTGCAGGCTTGTGCAACCACTATGGAGGTCTGTCTGGCGATATCTTAGAAATCTAGGAATAACCTTGTCTCAGGACCCAGCCATACCACTTCTGGGTATACACCCATAGGACCTCTCACGGAGACATAGGGAAGTCTCCTCATCTATGTTCATAGCAGCCTTATTTGTAATAGCTAGAAATTGGAAACAACCCAGATGTCCCTCAACTGAAGAATGGGCTAAAAAATTGTGGTACATCTACACAATGGAATATTATTCAGCTATCAGGAACAATGAAATTATGCAATTTGCAGCCAAATGGATGGAACTAGAAAAGCTCATACTGAGTGAGCTAACCCAGTCTCCGAAGGATGCACATGGCATCTATTCACTTATAGTAGGATTTTAGCTATATCGTACAGGATATCTATACTACAACCAACACACCAAAAGGAACATGGACATAAATTTTTTTTAATCTTTTTCTTTTTCCTTCTTCTTTTCTTTTTTCTTTTTCCTTTTCCCTTGTCTTTTTCCTCTCTTTTTTGGTTGATATTCTTTGTTTTTGTGGGTTTGTGTGTTTGTTGGTATTTTTTTTAGTATTTCCCCAGTAGCAAGGAGACACCTTTCACTGGCAGTACTGCCTCGTAGGCCCCTGGAGAATGAAGAGGCTCTTGGCCCTCATATGACTCCTGATCTGTGGTGATAGACTGTTAGGCAGGGACACTCCACCCCAGAGGAACAAGACGGAAGGGTCAGGGGGTAGAGCATGGGAGGGTGGGGCTGGAAGTGGGAAAAGAGGACAATATGATAAGGATGTAACCTGAAGCAACAAACAAATAAATTTATTAACTAAAAAAAAAAAAAAAGGCAGGTGGCAAGGCTGAAACACTGTGAATTGAATAGAGGATACAGCCATTCAGCCTGGTTTTGCAGACCTCCAGGTGTAGAGAAGACGTGGAGCTAAGGTAAAATACAAGAGAATTGTGGTATTGGCCCATGCCTTTGACTTCAGCAGAGACAGGGGGAGCACCGTAGAGTTGGTGGTCTTATGTATTCTGGAGTCATATGGAGCGGGTTGGTGAGGGTGCATACTCTTGGTCCCATCATTCAAGAAGAGTACACCCTTGGTCCCAGCTCCCAGCACACTGGAGATAGAAACGGGCAGATCCCGGAGCTCAAGGTCAGCCTGATGCAGGGCAAACTGTAAATAGAGAAAGACTTCGATCCAGGAGTGGTGGAACACATCTTTGATCCCTTCAGATGGGAAACACAGGTCTCTGATCCCAAAAATTAGAGTTCATAGACACACACATGGGATTTGGAGGGACCTAGGTTTGGAGGCTACTTACAAAAGGCCTTCTCGATGCAGGCAGATTGTCCTTTGGGATCTCAAAATATATACACTAGAGCTGGTTTAGCTCCAAGGTGACAGAATGATTTCTTCTTTAACCCGGATTGAAAGATAACGCTTTGTATGTTGTTGGAAGGCCAAATTTGCTTCAGGAGAAGTACTACCTAGCCCCCCCCCTCCCCCAAAAAAAGAGGGCAATTGTCCCAGGGTTGGGATTGGGGCAGGGCTCTGTTCTTATCTTTCCAGGAGAATCAAAGCGTCCATTAGGGGAACCCGGGGATGGCTGGACAGCGGAAACCTCAGCAGAGAGCAGAATCAGGCACCAAGGAGGACGAGTGACCCAGTTGATTCAGCCTGGCAGACTTTCTCAATAGCTGTCTCCATCAGGGGCCTGCAACCACGGCAATCCAATGTTGCTGGGACCGTTCCCCTCTACACAATGCCCCGGCAGTAACTTCAGTGAAGCCTGCAAGATCAGCCTACAAACCCCTTAGGTCATCTAAACAGCCGAGAACAGAAGGACTGAACATAAAAGGAGTGTACTAACATTTTTAACCATTTTTTCCATTTGGGTTCGGGCCCCAAACAGGTCTACTACGACCCAAATCAGCAGGAAGTCACTTTAAGAGAGCGACGTCCCATGCCCAGAGGGTGGGGAAGGTGTTTTCCCACCTTTCTTTTTGGTTATTTGAAGGATAACTGAAAACTCCGATATTTAGGTGAAGAGATTACAAGCTGATAAATGGTCCTGTTTAATGGGTTTTGGAGGTTAGCCCCAGGGACTTCCTACTTTTCCTTTTCTGTATCCTTCTTCCTCTCCTATGTAGGAGTGCATAGGCTTGAGAAAAATGAGATATAGACATAGCACAGGAAGGTCCAAGAAGAAGGGGCAGATTATTGAATATGCCCTTATACCTTTGTATATTGATACAAAATCAGTAGTTTATTTGGCTAAAGTGGTATTGACCATTGCTTATTGTGCAAAAATAAGATTGTGTTGGATTACATCAGTATTGATCTTTGTATATTGATACAAAATTAAGATTATAGTTGGCCACAATGGTATTGACCCTTGTATATGGACACAATATTAAGATTGTATTGGGCTACATAGGCATTGACCTTTGTATATTGATACATAATTAAGAGTATTTTAACCACAATTGAATAGATCTTTGTATACTGATACAAAATTAAAGGTAATGCTTCCTGGTATCATACCTAGAGATACTTAAAAATAAAATGTGAAGCTCTGGCCTCTTGATACCCACCGTCTAAAACGGTCTAGGATAGTTAAGTAAAACAAACTCCTAGTCATGCAAACATGTCACTTTGTTAGGTACTATGACAGTCTATCACAGATATTCTCTAAACTACCCAGTAATCAAGTTGCTAAGAGACAAGCAACATTTGCTTATCTAAATACAAGAGATGGATAGGGCATCTTCAAAAACCCCAAGAGATCTGCAGAAAATGGCATTCAAAGATCTTAACTTAAATTAAGGTTTTCTTTTTTTTTGATATCGAGACATATCAGCGCCTGACAGCACCCCCTATTCTACCCCAAGTAGAAGATAAGCATCGAAGAACCTCCACTATAAGATGGTTGAATTAGTGGCAAGCCTGTCTCTTGGCATGAAAAAACCCCTTGCACCAACTGCAGACAGACTGCTGTCCAAAAAGGACAAAACTTGGTAGCAGGGAAGTCGACAGCCTAACTCTGCCAAGACAGGGTAGGTAAGTCCTTCATAATCCCGGCTCTACAACAAATGTCTGTCAGAGAAAGAGGACCCAAAGGCTGAAGACTGATGCAGGAATGTATGGAGAGAAAATGGGAACTGTCCAGGCAGTCATTGGTATGTCCTTTCTTAGTTTTGGAAGCTGCAGGCCCTGCACTTCCTATATAAGCAGATATATTTATCCCTCTCAGGTCTCTGAGGTGGTTGAAGAATAGACAGCTAGAGTCTCATAGTTAAATTTTGAGTTGTTTAGGAATCAAGAGGGTGTTATAGATCTAAGAAGATACTCTTAAAAGTGTGTTGCAAGTTAGTATGAATGTTGAGTCAGATATAGACCTTTAAACTCATGGAGATGGTTAGATAGTAGAATGTTAAAGTCAGGGGCCAAATGTGTATAAACTGGACATTGGGAAGGTACACTGGGCCATTTAACTCTCACAAATGTGGCATATTTATATCTGTTGTTTTGTATAATACTTACTGCTATAAGAGAAGGAACCATATGTTGGACTGAAAGGGGAAACTTCTGGGGTGAAGAGGGTGGAAGGGTGGGATAGGAAGGGGGAATAGGGAGGGGTTTGTGACTGAGATGTAACTTGAAGAATAAAAAATAAAGTATTTAAAAAAAGTGATATATTGAATAAACTTAAAATAAATTGAAATACCCATGGAAAAATAGCTTTGTTATTATACATAAAAATTCTCCAACCAAAAAAAAGGTATTTAAATAAAAACAACACTAAGGAATATCATCTATAACTCAACAGGAAATGTTGCCGTTGTTTACAATAAATTAATTTTTGTTCATCTTTGAGTATGAAAAAGTATTACTAGTTTGAAGAGATCAACTAACATTTGTTTTTTGTCACTACAACTCCAATGCATGCATTCATTCCATAATAGTTAAAAGTGTATCAGGTGCTACTTAAAGTGTTCTTCCAGTTCCAAAAAAAAAAAAATAGTCTATGCTTCCCTTTGGGCTGACTTTACCCCAGAGTGGTAGCTGTGACAAACAGTAGGAAAATGACAAGTGGCATTGTTCAGAGCTTTGAAGATTAGAAAGCATCATTCAAGGAGGATTATGCTTCCAGTCTTGAGCTCAGAATGTAAGATTTCTACTTTCTCTCCATTATGCATTTTCTGTCTGGACTCCAGGGACTGGGAGTAGTGCCTCGCGACACTATTTTGAATGACTGCTTCACATGGTTGCTTCTGCTCCTGGACCATGTACTTCTCCAGAGAAAAGTGAAAGAATGGGAAAGTTGTCATTTGAAAGGGAGTCGCTTGTATCAACTTTAAACAAAAGAAGTGAATAAAGTAGATGAAAGACCTGCCGTTTTGTACATGTGCCTTACAGTAAGGATCACAAAAGATTCTTCCAGAACCGTAACCTTGCAGAGTGTGTACAACCTTATAGAAAGACCACTTTGAGGGGACGTCTGCCTAGTAACTTTCTACTCAACCTCAGACTGATGCCACTTTTGTTAATAAGTTGCCAATGACAACTGGCTCACAATACTTTCTAGAGTTCTCCTCATTTGCCTTTAAAGACTTCCCTTTGTTCCTGATGTTGATGTGTGCCCATGGCTTCCAGTGGCTACAATCTCACAGCCCAAGGTTCTCTCACGCCTGTTGCAATGTAGTTCTGCCTTTTCCTAATCAATACTGTGATTCTTTGGAGAATTTGTCTGTTTCCTTGTATTTTAGGTTGACAGATCAGATGATGTCATGCTCAGTTTTATATTTTGAGTTCTTGAACTGGTGCAGAATATTTGCTTATTAAGCACTTATTAAGTGTTTTGTTGGAAGCCAATAGGAAAATTGCAGTAGTTGTTTTTTTCCCCCAGCAGCTCAGCACATGGATTCACCATCAGTAGTATTTATTAAGTAACATCATGTGGTGTATTATTGAGGAATATTTACTAAGCAATAATTTTGTCCATAAAAGTTGTCAAGGCCTCGCTGCCTTTGACATGCATCCTCTTCACTCAGTCCTTCCCCTATTCAAGTTCATGAGTACACTGACTTTTCTTGGGTCTGTTTTAAGTATTTCTAACCCACAAAAGCAAATCTCAACCCTTCTTACCTGTGTGGTTTCCTTCTTTACACTCACTGTCACCTGTGTGTCATACGTCCAAGGATCTCTTCCCATTTAATCCTTGCTGGAGGGAATGCAGTTCATAAATGCTAGCTCCCCAGTGTCCTTTACATGTTTTGTCTGAACATCATGGTTAGTTATAAACATGCTTTATTTCTTTTTTTCCTTTCAGTACTGGAGATTGAACATAGACCCTTGCATGTGCTAGGCAAATGTTTTACCAGTGTGCTATATCACCAACCTAGTTTAATTTTTTTTTTTTGAAGAATTTGTGTTGAGTTATTTTTTCTATTAGAGCTTCAAAGTATATAGCAAATTGGAAAGTATTAGGCCAAAGAACAATGTTTATATCTCCAGTGGCTCCTACCTCTGACCTAATTAACTTATATACTTGTCCCTTTCATGATAAGAACAGACCTAGAGTATCTGATCAGATTCACTCAACCAAAGGAAACAAAAGTAGAGAATTTCAGCTTTTCATTGGCTCAAACATATTAGAGATGTTAGGTTTCTGTGCAAGGTACTTGGTATTCATTCCCTAGCATTTGTTCTATGACCTAACATCCATGTAAGATAAGGGGTGTAAAGGTCTTGTTAATAGGTTTGGCTCATTCAAAGGTTGATTTAATTAATAGCCATTATCATTATAATTGTGGGATTAGTGACAAATGGTACAGAAAAATATTTAGAAAATAAAAAATTAAAAGGAATTTGAATTGAGGAAGAAAGTTGTATGTAGCTGTTTTGTGGTTGCTTAACCAGTTTCTCCCAATGGAGAACTCCCAGAAAGCAGGTTCTGTGTCTTATCGTTCTCCACATCCTTAGCATTCACCACAATACTTGGTATAGAAAAGGGCCCAGCAGATTTGAAGATGTAACCATATGCCTGTGTTGATGATAACAAAAACCATAACACTTGTTGTAGCTTGGACATGAAGGAGTGTCCCACAAAAGGCTCATGTGTTTTGAAGAGTTGTGTTTTCAGCTGCTGGTGTTTGAACTGAGAAGTAGCTAGGTCACGAAGGAACAAAGCTCAGCAATGGATTAACCCAAGGACAAGTTTCTAGCTCAAAAGGCTATTAGGAGGTGGGGCTTAGTTGGAAGATGTAGGTTGCTAGGGACATGTCTTTGAATTGTATCTCGTCCCTGACCCCTTCCTGTCTTTATCTGCTTCCTGCTATGGTGAGATGGGGAGTTTTTTTGTTCATGTATACTGCCAGCATGCTCTGATGTTTCTGTCCTGCTACAGGCCCAAGATGAATAGAGCCCAAATCAATTTTTCTTCCCTTGTTTTGTTTTCAAGTGTATTTTGTTATACATGACAAAAGCTAACATACATAACTAGCACTCATAAGGTGACAGATAGTCTGTAAGATCCCTTTCAAACTGTCGCAGACCACACAACATCCTTTGGAGAAAAGAGCCCCTGTCCTGTGCTAGGGCAGAGGCCACACAGTTGCCAGTGGTCCCACACGTAAGAGAAAGCAGAGCCACTGTTAAGAGGCAGGTCTACCGAGTATCTTGTCCACCTGCTGAGCCACTGTCATTTATATACTCTGATGTTGCTTCACTGCTATAAGGCTAATGTTCCAGGTCCCGGAATAGGGAGGGGACATAGAGATGGAGAGGCAGGGAAGGAAGGAAGGCCACCAGGACTAGGGGTGGGCAGAAGCAAACTGGTGAATACAAAGAGAATTTGTGCTGGTGGCCAGAGGGGTGAGCCTGATGTCCCGTTCCCAGTGCTATCTACGTCGCTTCACCCCAGGCTACCAGTGCTTCCCTGGTAGGTTTTCTAACAGGCCATGACCACTGCCAGCATCAGCCCACTCCAATGCAGGCCAGAACTGTAACAGCAGTGCTAATGGGAACTTGGCCCTACCCCAAGCCAGCATGGAAAGTGACTGCTGGCTCCTGTAAAAATCCTTGGTCTGGGCCATTTTTCCGCAAAGCAAAATTCACCACCCCAAAAGAAATGCCATCGCCTGTTTCTGGTGCCAAACTCTAGGAAAATCAAGTTGTGCGGCTCTCTCCCCTGCCTGGGTGAAATGACAGATAGCAAAAGAGCCTTCAGTTTCCTCTACCCCCCAAAAAGTCTGCCAGAGATATAAATATTTAAAAACAGGAGCTTGACGGAGAGAGTTAGCTTTCACTGTTCTGCCTTGGCAAGCGTTCATCTACCCCTAGATATCATTTGACTCTGTGTAATGGAATGGCAGGTCTGGGTCACACATCCTAACTTCTGACACCCGAGTGGGAAAAAAATGACTGTGAACTCTTTTTGTCGCCTGAAACAGTCCTGGACCCTGGTCGTGAATGCCAGCCTGCACAGAGCTATGAAAACTTTCTTTTTTTTTTCCCCCCTCACTGTTTCTTTATTTTTATCTCCTGCTAAGAAGTCCTTTCTGATTTCTGCCCAGTAGGATGACACCTTCGCCTTGTCACTGGGTTTTAAAATTTATTTTTATTTCATATTTCCTTTTTACTCCTCTTAGCTCAAATTGGACAAGCCAGGGATAGGTTTATACATGTGGAGAGTCCTCATTCCTTTGTTTCCTTTGTGTGGTCTCCAAACAGTAGTTCTAGGAGATAATTTGATGCTATGAATTCTCTTTTTCCTATAGAGAAGTAGATACTAACCCTGTGGTAGGTTATACTATCACAAATGACCTTCACAGTATAGTCCTTTGTCACAGATGACCCTCACAATCTAGGCCTCCATAATTTTAGGTGGATTAGAGGAAACTAATGAGGATTTTGAAACAGGCTTTGGACGAAAACGTAGAACATGCAAATCTACCAAAAACCGAGATAATTTGAAAGCACAATTGCCCCAGTCCACAGACCTCCTTTTCCTGTCTCTTAATTCACCTCTGCGTGTCCTTTCTCTCTCTCTTTTTCTCTCCCTCTCTCTCTTCCTACCCCCCCTCTGTCTCTCTCTCTCTCTCTCTCTCTCTCTCTCTCTCTCTCTTTCTCCCTTCTCTAAATTGCTTGATCCTCAGAGTCCCTTTTAACATGGTTTAGGACTCACAAGAGTTAATGGGCGAAGGGGGGAGGAACCCACTTGTTTTAAGCCTGGAGCCTGTCACCTTTTCTTGGCAATTACACTGCTAATGGCTGGGTCCCAAGCAAAGTGGCAAAGAATATCTCTTCTCACGTTCCCAACTCACAGTGCATTCCCAAATACCAGATGGTGTTTTTGGAATCCATTTCACTATGTTTGATATGACAATACTTTTGTATAATGTTAAATTATATATAACTATTGCAAATAGCTGAGATCAGAACAACCAAGAAGTGGAAAATTAGCCCCAAGAAGGAATGATAGAAAGTAAAGACTATAGACTTTCATTTGTCCCCATTGTGCCCTAGTCCCTTTGGATTTTCTTTTAATCTGAAGAGGATTGGGGTTGGGGTGTGCAGACAACCAGGGTAGCAGCCTGGAGGAACACTGGGTTGGGAATGGGAGGAGCAGAAAGTAGCAATGCTGCTGTGTTTTGCAGTGAAATGACATCGTACTGGGATTCTCTCTCTGTTAGAGTTCAGCATATAGAAGAAAAAAGTTGCCAGACGTTTTGAGAACAGTGTTATCTCCTTTTAGTGGTCTAAAAAATCTCATAATAAGCCAAAGAAGACTCATAGAGCTCATGAAGAGCCCTCTCAGAATCTTTCTGTTTTTTTTTTAATTCCTGGTTGAGGGACAAGTAAGTGAATTAGTAAAGCTGGAACCTCACTCACTCAGAGAGAGAAGGGGTGGTGGTAGTGGTGGTGGAGAACAAACAGCACCAGCAGAAATAACAACAACAATAAAACAAATACTTATTTCAAACAACACAAAGGATTCCAGCAGAAATAGGCCAGAGGCTTCTACCTGTTTGGGGGCACAGGGACACAACAATTTCATTTCTAAACAGTGGAAGGAACTGGACTCTTGTAATAAAAACATCTCAAAGAACCCACTGTTGAAACACATGACTAATAACCATCGAGTGATATAGTTCTACCCCAGCTGGCCAAATGGGGTAAACACAGCTCCTTAATTTTAATTTTCTGGTTATTTGACAATGGACAACCTCTGGTCTTCTTTCCCCAACCTTCCAGCAGGGCTTATCTCTGCACTGCAGGACTTACTGACTTCAGCCCATAGCGAATGCATTACAGCCAAGTGATAAATTGCTTAAAATTATTCTTAAAAAAAAAAAAAGAAAATGCTGGAAATCTCCGAAGCTGCCTTTTGAATGGAGGGTGGGCAGGACAATTTCCAAGCTGCATATATTAGAGATTCTTTCAGCATATTGATTCCTTCATCAGTCACATTACCAGTCTTCAGAGCCCATCTTCAGAACCAAGGGCTTACCCTATTTATGCTGCTCAGCTTTACATGGCAGGCCAGGTGTTTTTTTTTTTTTTTTTTTTCATTCCCTCTACCTTCATTAGTCCTTGTTCTATGTAACCCCTACTCCTCCCCCATCCTCTGCCAGCATATAGTCACCCTCTGCTCCCCAGAAAGCTCCTCCAGCTCCAGTGACTACTACATAATTAACAATAACTTGTAGCAATGCAATTTAAGAGTCCCTTTAATGGGCACTGATGGTAGAATGTATAGCCCATCTTTCTTTGTCATCTGAGAAAAGCGGCCCCATGTAGAGCTGCTGGTAGCCGAGTGATGCTTTGTTGTCGGCACCAGACACAGTACCAGCTGCACTGGCAGGTAGCCGAAGTGCAAAGAGATAGCTGCCAAACTATGCTATACAGAGGGATCCGAGCCAAAGAGAAAGGGACCTTTGCATGCCATGACCCTTGACCCCCAAGACAGCATGCATCCCATAGACCTCCCTTTCAGACAATTGCATCTTTCATTCCTCTACAAACTATGACCAGAAAGGGACTGTTTTGGGGTTAGGTAACTTATAAACTCCCAGTAATGGAGTCATTATATTTTTCTTCCATTTTAAAACTAGAATCCTCTTGCCCTCTATTCTGGAGGTAGGAATAGGTAGGTAACTAAACAAGGGAAAATTAGGTAAGCAAACCAGCAACCCAACAGCCAACTGGTGTGGGGCAGGGATTTAGGGAAAGTGAAAGGAGTTTAGATAATGACCATATGGCATTAGAAAGTCAAATGGAACGCGAACTCTCACCTGATGGGGTAGCCTCCTATGAGGGGACTGACAGAGTGTTTTAGGGCATTGCCACCACACTCATCACTGCTGTACGATACTTCTTTCATCCCACCAGCGAGGCTTTTGTTTGTTCAACTTGGATTAATGAGAAACTAAGAGCGAGTACTTGAATACATCCTTGCAAGTTCACTTTTGTTCTTCGAACAGCACAAGTAGTCTTTGGAAAACAGATTTTATTTAGTTTCTAAAGCCATTCTATATCAGGGACTGTGAAAAGAAGCCCAAAGTCTTGGGAAGGACCACCTCAGAGTCACAGTAGCCTTTCAGAACCAGTGGACAAGTAGCAGGATGTCTGCATTTCTTACCTAACCCAGCTGCATACCATGGGACACCTAGGAAACGCTCCCACAGTAGATGTGTCATTAAGAGCCTGACTTTAGGATCCTGTATCTTTAATTCTTTCTAGGAAAATAAAATGTCTATGGTGTATGTGGAACCAGACTCTGCTCACTTCTCCAAGTACAGAGGCATTTTAGGAACTTTTTTTTTTTTTTTTTTTAATCTGTGTCTCTAGGACCAGTTTTTGGGATTAGAGAAATAACAGATACCTGCCGGGCAGTTTGGAAGACCACACCTGACTTCAGGCTCCCTCATGGGGCCCTCTGTTCTTTATTTTCACTCTCTCTGAAACCAATGGAATTTGCAGCTGATTAACCTCAGGTCTGGAGAAGTGATCCAGCCAATGTGCAGCTGGCAGAGCCCAGGCTCCTTGTCCTCCTGAACTGAGTCACATAGCAACAAGTGTTCCTCCTCCTATGAGGCACAGGTCCAGAGAAATGGGTCCGAGAGAGAGCATTCCACCCCCCACCACCCTGAGCGTGGAGCAGCTGGCAAAAATGGAAGCAGGCT
This sequence comes from Lophiomys imhausi, assembly GCA_907164525.1. Lineage (NCBI taxonomy): Eukaryota > Metazoa > Chordata > Mammalia > Rodentia > Muridae > Lophiomys > Lophiomys imhausi. Next base: position 8,115,603 of record CAJQZJ010032273.1, on the reverse strand, counting down.
GAGTGAGCTTCTGAGTCTAAAAATAAAATGCTGGTGTTTGGATGAGAAATTATTTCAGGAACCCAAAAGCTTCCAAGCGAACCAGAAGTCCTTTATATGTGAATTCTGTGCTGGGGATGCCTTCTTTCAGGCCATGTGACCATGCAAACTAATGAAGTTCTCAGTGCCTCCTCACACTCTTCATCTGCTGACTGGGAATGAGAATAAGAATTGGAGTATAAAGATGTCTCAGGGGGTTCAGATTTGCACAGTAGTTAAGCACAATGCTTAGCCTACTCTAAACTTATGCATTTCTTCCCTTAAAAGGACACAGATTTATTTTCAGGAAATTGTGCAACTATCTGACTCAAACTGCATTAGGAGAAATCAGTTCTTTCTTAGCAGCTTACCAACATAGCAGAGTGAAACAGTATGGGTGCCTTGGAATTCTGTTTAGTTACATAATGGAAGAGGGAAGGCAAAGGATTGTTTCTCATTGTTCTGTGTGTGATGGTAAAGGTTGCTGTTTGATTTTCTGAGGGGAGTCTACCACATATGGTATATTTAGTGCATGAAATGTGGCAGTTGGAATCTTGTGTGTTTTTTTAATTGTCATATAAACAAATAATTCCAAGCATATTTCTTCTTTGTAGATTTGTTTGTATTTTGCAAATTGTTTCAGGCATCAATAAACAGGATTGTACAAGTGTGCACACAACTGCAGAGCCCATTTAGCGCAGCAAGCACTTTTCACACATTCATTTGCTCAACACTGCTACTTTCAAGTCATGTCAACATCACTCCATTTCTGCCTCATGACTAATACAGTGTTATTTAAAGCCATTTCATGTCTTACACCCAGGGAACTCCACTAACCTTTCTGATGTGTGGCACCTGGTGTCTGTCTAAAGTCAAAATAAGAAAAGTAGGCTTCTTTCTTAATGAAACTTCTTCCCTGGCACTCTTGGGGCTGGAGTCCTTGGCCAGAGTGTATAGGGGGAAGATCAGTAAAGTGAAAGTCCCATATGAGAGAAAAGCAGGAAGCGAAATGCACATAGCACACCCATTAGGAGGCTTTTTGTGAGAGAGAGGCATATGGGTATCCAAGGGGGGTGATGCTTCTATTGTCTGTTCTTTTATGTCAAGTAAAATAGCACTCTGCCAATTTTAAAATATCTTTCCCAATCTGGATCACTAACATCATGGATGAACTATGAGACACTGACTGGCCTCTTCCTTGTTATGTTATATAACTGAAAGAGAATCTATTGCTTTTTGAGATTTTTAAAAACGTAACAACTCTAGCCACAGCAGATAGGAAGACAATACCCATATTCACCCACTTTTCTTGAGCTAAAAAGAGGCGAGTGATAGCAACATATGCTCTAAATGTGACCCATGTAGTTTAGCTTTAAGGCAGAATAAGATAAAAGTCGGCGCTGCACACCAAGCTTAAATGGAAGCATACGTATCTATCTACACACTTCCTCTCCCTCCCCATAACTTGCCCTGTGGAGGGTGGGAGCAGACTGAACCTCACACCTTTCATTCTAGGATCTTGAGTGGCACTCTAGGATTTCTCAGCCTGGCACCAGCCTGAGAAATCTGGAGCACAGCAAGGACGCAGTGTCCCTTCAAGTCACTGGGGAGGCAGGGGAGTACTCTTTTTAAAATCTCAGTGACAATGTAATGGCATATAGTATGTCAAAGTGACCTTATAAATGCTAACATTTTTTAAAGGAGTTGCTTCCTTTTCATAGAACTTAACATTGATCTCGAAATCTGTCAGGAAAAAAGCAAAAACAAACAAACAAACAAACAAAAAACCCTAAGAACTGAAAAACAAAAACCTGTTGAGTCTAAGAGTAATGATCCCAAACTTTCTTTTTCATGAGTCTCTTTAGGATAGAGCTTGGAATGCTAGCAAAGGAAGAGTCACAACCCAAGGAAATGAATTCCTGAACTGCATGTTTTTATAAGCAAGAGCAAGGTTTGGGCAGCTGAGTGTTGAAACTGATGAGCATTTTCCTCTCTGCTCCAAACTCTTGGTCTGTGGTTGTGGCAGCAGACTTGTCCAAAGAAATGTGGTTCCTGTAGTGGTGCCCACAGCAAAGTCTCAATGATGCTAAGTTTGAATGAAGCATACATGCTTGGGAACTGTGGTCTTAGCCCATATGCAGGCTTCCCTGGGAAAGCATACCTCTACTGTTAGCATGGGACTCCTGTTTTTTTGATGTCAGGAGTTCCATTACAACAGTGGTCTTGTACGAATCTGGTGCAAGGGATTCTTGAGAGGAAACATTTTTGTGCTTGTAAAAGCCATATTGATCTTTAGGTCCATGCACAAGAGAGAAACCCTTATTTTGCTGAAATCATATTTACAGACACTGTGCCTTTGGATCAAATGATTCTTATAGTCTTGAAGACATGCAGTGTAGTATGAAAAAGACAGAGACACTCCACAGAGACCCAGAAATCCCTGCTTCTTCTTTTTCTTTATCCTTTTCTCTTTGATTTCTTTTGGAGAACTTCATAGAGTTATACAAGAAAAACAAAATGCAAAACGAGTGAATACCTCTTTCCTTCTTTTACTCAAACCTCAAACCAAACTTGAAATGTGAAAAAAGATTCAAACAAATACAAGGAAAATTTGTATTGATCTAATAAAATGATGATGATAGCTAGCATTATATTTATGATGTGCCTGCATACCACTAAGCACTTTATATGACCACAGCCTTGAAACACACAAGAAAACCAATGCCAGGAGTTTAAGGAACTTCCTCAGAATCACACAGGTAATGTTTTGGGACACTAGGGATGATTATTTATAGAATTAATTATCTTTTTAAAGACTTAATTATATATATATATATATTAAAATTTGAGACAAAGTACTCCCTACATAGTCTCAGCCTGCACTTCCCTAGTGCTGGGATCACAGGCCTCTATTTAGCAAATCCACCATCCCATCATCATTGCTTAAACTGCCCAGAGACAGTACAGTGTCTGTGGATTATGATGCTATAATTAAAATAAGAGCAGAATAAGTTAGCCAGCCAAGAGTTACAAGAAAGTTTTGTCTTTGCTCTTCTGAACGGATGAGACTCTACTCCACGTGGAACAACCCATAAAGTAGTGGTTCTCACCCTGTGAGTCATGAATCCTTTGGAGTTACATATCAGATATTTACATTACAATTCATAACAGCAACAAAATTATAGTTATGTAGTAGCAACAATCAAATAATTTTATGATTGATGTTCACCACAACATGAGAAGCCATATTAAAGGGTCATAGCATTAGGAAGGTTGAGAAACACTGCCCTGAAGTCTAACAGATGCTATCACCACCAAATCCTCATTTAGGACTAACAGGTATTTACCACATGTAAACATCCAGTAAAAGTTCACATAATGAGTTAATAATTGAAAGAAATCTTCTCTGAAAACACATTTACCCTTCAATAAATCTGAGGGATAAACTGGAAACTGTAGTCCATTTTCCCAGGCATGAAACCAGTCCCCCCTCTTTCTCATCTGTATGTTCTCATGGCATTCAAACTTATTGACGCAAGAGACTGTATAAAGTGTGGTTAGATTCATGGGCAGTGGTGCTTGATGATAGGTGATACAGGGAAGGTGTGACATTAACAGCTAGAAGGACAATTCAAGAGGGTCTCCATGAAGAGATGTCAGCTAATGATGAGAATTCTGCAGAAAAGGCCAAATCTTTAAGCACAGGAAGGATGCTTAACATCACTGACCTTTAGGGAAATGCAAATCACACAATAGTAAGGTATCCATATCACACCCACAAGGTTAGTTATAAACAAAGGGACAAACAAACTGTAGAGAGTAAGATACTTTGGCCAACTATGGAGAATTTGGAATCCTATATTACTGGTGGGAATGTTAAATGGTGTAGCTGATGAAGGAAAAAGTGTGGTAGTTTCTCAAAAAACTAAATAAAGAATTGCCATAGACTCCAAATAATTTTACTTATATAACCAAACGAATTAGGGGTTGCAATGTGAACAGGTCTTTGCACATGTTCATACCACTATTCACAAAAGTGAAAGGGACAAGCAATCCAACCAATGGATAAATAGATGAATGACATGTGGCATGTACCTACAGATAGGGGTTACTGATCCTCAAGGAGACTGAAAGTTTTGGCAAGTGCTAAAATTTGATGCTAAGTGAGTCAAAAAGCAAGGGAGAGACAAATGTGATTGCACTTACATGTGGTACAAATCACATCAAACACACACAGAAAATTGAATGGGAGTTATTGGGTGCTGGGGGCATGATGGGGGAATTGCTTTTTAATAGGTGTAGAGTTTTAGGTGAAAAAGTTTTGATGGTGATGGTTGGACAATAATGTGAATGCATTTAATGCCATTGCATTATATTCTCATCAATGTGTAAAATAGTATTTTTCTATCAATCATCTATCTATCTATCTATCTATCTATCTATCTATCTATCTACCTACCTACCTACCTACCTATCTATCTATCTATCTATCTATCTATCTATCTATCTATCATCTATCTATCTATCTATCTATCTATCTATCTATCTATCTATCTACCTACCTACCTACCTATCTATCTATCTATCTATCTATCATCTATCTATCACTGTATCTATGTATCTTAACACCACACACATACACCAGCCCCTCACCCTTCCAAAGCAAAACAAAACAAAACAAAACAAAAACAAAAACAAAATAAAACAAAACAAAACTCTTTCTACTTTTAGAGGCAAAGGGCCGCAGGCTAGATATGCGAAAATGACTACAGGCTTGAGACGAGTTTAATCTCTTGAGACATCAACAGATTCTCAGTGCCCACCTTCATAGTAAAAAAGTGTATTGGCTGAGGGTGCTGATGGCCCACTGGCACTCTCCCAGGTCTTGGGAAGTGCATGGCAGCTGCCCAGCCCCCAGGGCATGGTGTCCCTGAGCTTGTCAGTGAGTCAACCATCTGGCACCCAGGGCTCAGGGTTCCCAATCTCTGCCTTGAATACTTTTTGAATTTGAGTGAGTCTGGGCATGGTGGTCCTAAAATCTTTCCCACAATGTTGGTTCTCCTTCATCATTGCTTTGGCTTTTTACGTGAATCCAGCCCTACAGAAAGAAATATCTTTTACTATAGGGTGACTTAAAGGACACTCCTCCTAGATAGCTTATTTTCAGTAGCAAAAAGATCATTAATAAAGGCCATTTAAGTTAGATGCCTACTGCTTGTTGAAGATGGAAAGTTCTTTTTACTTGACACTTTTGTAGATTGCTTCAGGACCTAGGAAACCTTGTAGAGATGAATAACGAAAGGGCAGAAGTAAATTTTAGTTGTGTTGAAACATCTCATCATTCCTTAAGCTCAGAGCCTGTGTCTTGTTTCCCACATGACATCTGTACCTGCCATTCTACAAGTCAGAACCTGATAGGTTTCCAGGAGATCTTGCCAGATGACTCCATGAATGTATTAAAACCTTTCTATTAATTGCTTATAGTCCTGTGGGAAAGAGATGGAGGCTGGAATTCTTTCTTATTTCTATGACAGAACCTTCTTATAAATAAAAATCTTTCCTGTGAAATTCTGTCTGGGGATTCCGTCCACCTGTGAGCTTAAATACATGGAGTCAACAAGCACCTAGCCGGTGGGCTCAGTACCTTGGGGGATTCTAGAAGGAGAAGTTGTTAGTCTTCATCTGAAAGCTGGCATGGAAAGGGTGCTCTTCCTCACAGTCCCTCTCTCTATAACCTCCTAACTCATTCCTCCTCCTATTGTCTTTGAGCCCATCCTGCAGGAGCTTTCTGCCACTCCAGCAGCTGCCACCCTTTGCTGTCCTTGTCAGGTGAATCCCTACTCCTAGATTTGGTTTAGCCAGCCCTTTATCACATGGCTTTCTGTTGTTATCTTATCAGGCAAACCCACTCCTATTCCATCCTTCCAGGCCTGTTTGAGCCTTTAGTCATAGGGCTCCCCCTTCGCCCTTCCCACTTCTACCCTCACTCACACAGAGCCTGCCTCTCATTCCCTCCCCTATCACAGTCTGCTCTGTTTCCTATTAGGGGAGTGTGCATTTTAAATGTCTTAGCAGTGTCTGTGTCTGTGGCCATGGTACCTCTGCTGCAACCCTCTCCCTGCCCCTTCCCTGTGAGTCACACACTAGAGCAGGAGCATCAATTTACAGTTGTTGGCCAGATACCAGATGTTCTGGGTGGAAGCAAATTGTCATAGAAAATGTTTGTCATTTCAGATAAAGATCAATGCTAAAAGTGGTAAGGATGGAAAGGAACAAAAAAGAGCTACAGTTTTCAATGTTGTTATCATAATTAATAACAGTCCTGGGCACCCCCCTCCCTTGCCCCTTATCCGGTTAGAAATGGTTATAAACTTTTCCCCTCTTGAAGTGTCCCCCGTAGGCAGGTTTTTTTTTTTTTTTTAAATCACACTATACTAACATGGCTGGGAAGGGATTTAAGTGGGTAACAGGAAAAGGTGACAAGTAATACAGGAGGAGCATTCCTTATCTGGACGCTTGGAAAGAAAAGTGCTTCAGTTTGGAACACTTTGATTCTGTAATATGTGGACCCACACGAACAGTTTCCTGGGGATGAGGTACTAGACTAAACAGAAATTTATTTATGTTCATTAAACACATAGCTTATGTAATGGTTTAAACACTTAAATGAATGGAGTGATATTTTATGATATGGGGTTATGATGGTTCTCAAAAGGTTTTGGATTTTGGAGCATTTTGGGTTTTGTCTTCCCAGAGTAAGAGGATGTGCTACCTGGAGTACTCTGATGGAAAGCCAGGGCAAGGCCAACATAGTTCAGCTTAACCTCTTTACTTGGGGATGGTGTGACCGAGAGTGGAGTTCTTCAGCTGATTGAAGGTGCTACAGCATGGCTGGCCAGTATTGTTTACTATGAAAATCCTTCTTGGAAAATCACTTTATGCAAACAACTTGTCAAAGACACAATAAAACTCAGGACATCAACCTGGCTGGTCTAGCATGTGTAAAAACCCTGTTTCTCCAGGCCATCAGGAATCAGTGCTTTCAAAGCACGCTTTCAGAATGCTTTCTTTTTTCTTTTTCTTTTTTTTAAAAAATTTTTTTAAATACTTTATTTTTTTTCTTCAAGTTACATCTCATTCACAAACCCCTCCCTATTCCCCCTTCCTATCCCGCCCTTCCACCCTCTTCCCCCCGAAGTTTCCCCTTTCAGTCCAACAGATGGTTCCTTCTCTTATAACAGTAAATACTATACAAAACAACAGATATAAATATGCCACATTTATGAGAGTTAAATGGCCCAGTATACCTTCCCAATGTCCAGTTTATACATATTTGGCCCCTGACTTTAACATTCTACTATCATCTAACCATCTCCATGAGTTTAAAGGTCTATATCTGACTCAACATTCATACTAACTTGCAACACACTTTTAAGAGTATCTTATTAGATCTATAACACCCTCTTGATTCCTAAACAACTCAAAATAACCCTGCCAAGACAGGGTAGGTAAGTCCTTCATAATCCCTGCTCTACAACAAAAGTCTGTCAGACAAACAGGACCCAAAGGCTGAAGACTGATGCAGGAATGTATGGAGAGAAAATGGGAACTGTCCAGGCAGTCACTGGTATGTCATTTCTTAGTTTTGGAAGCTGCAGGCCCTGCACTTCCTATATAAGCAGATATATTTATCCCTCTCAGGTCTCTGAGGTGGTTGAAGAATAGACAGCTATAGTCTCAGAATGCTTTCTTAGTATTACAAAGACTAGAGGTGTTTAAACTTTTTTTAAACCAAAGATGCTTCAAAATAATTGAAATTGTTTTGTTCGTTCTTTGGAGACAGGTTCTGGGTAGGATGTCTAGGTTGGTCTTGAACTCATGACCCTCCTGCCTCAAACCTTACAAGTTCTGGGATTGTAGACACACATCATTCCACGGAGCTAGAACTCTTCTTCAAGTTACTTTAGAGACATCAGGAAGAATTACTGTGTAATTTCTCCACAGGTTATGGTGATGGTTGCCAGAGACAGAATACTTCTGCTGGGCTTGGGATGGTTGGTTCCTTGGCTGATTTTCATCTTTGAAAGAAGAAAGCAATCCTTATTGATGCATATATAAAGAGTGCTTTATAAAACTAGCGTGTAAGTTAAGGAAGAGGTATCTAAAGTGAGTACTAGGACAAATTCCAGTTTGAGAAATGCTAGCGGCTCCCTGTGTCACTTGGCAGGGGCTGGGATAAACAAATGTCCATCATAGAGCTAAGAGAATGCATCATTTGTGTACCCTTGAAAAGGGAAGTGGGTGAAACTTGTCTTTGGAATCTTAGACCTCTAGTTCCTGATTGCTTCTTCCTCTTTCCTTTAGTCTTCACTCTTTCCCTAGTGAGCATTTGGTAGGTGGTTAGGTGACCCACCCTAAATACTCACAGTCCAGGCTTTTCTGAGATTCTACTAGGACCCAGCAACCTTTCAATGCCTAGTAAACTAGTTTGTTCATAAAAGAAGAGACACACTGAGCCAGCAGATAGCATCTCAGCCGCATGACAGCTGTTACAGAAAAACTTCAGCCTGCACTTCCATTAGGAGTGTGTGGACTGCATTTATTGAGGAAATGATGTGAATAAGGTAAAACTTTAATTTTTATTTTTATTATCACAGATTCAAGAGAAAGAAGTAGACAAGTTAAAGGTCAAAACTTGTCCTTAATTCTGGAGGGAAATGTGGTACAATTTCAACTCATCTGCACGCTGATCTGCAAGAATGGCCACTCAGATTTCCTCAGTTATGGCAGTGAGGTCAGAAAATGGTAATGAGGTGATTGGGCTCAGTCACTCAGTGTCTGAAGAGGGGAGAGGATCAGCCATTGCTTAGTCCCCAACTGTGTTTTAGTACAGTTAGAGTTAGAGCTATATACAATATAATATAATACAATGGGATCAGAGAAGAGACTGGGCAACAATCCAAGTAGATAAGACACTACAAATCTCATAAATGCTTCTCTGGATGTCCTGAATTTTATCCCAAGTTTTGCTCATTGCAAGCATTATTTAATCCAAGAGTATGTATTCAAAAACAAGTAGACAAAACATCTTGGTCTTGATTGTTCTAAACTATACTAAGTAGATATGTGCATGTTTCTTGGTTTATAGCTATTTTAATAAGATAACCAGACAAAGCATAAGACTGGCAGTTTAAGTCAGTTTTTCTCAAAATCTGACACTTGGTCTATGAGACATCTGGGAAGGACATCTCATAGGAACTTTGCGTGTTCCTATCCATGTTTGAACCAGAAGAGCATGTCAGAGTGTGATGTAAGGCTATGGCTACTTGGAGGCCCTGACTCTCAGATATGCTAAGTCCGTGTTTTCCAGCAGTTTTGGGTTTGCCTCCTGTGTAGACTCAAAAGAAAGATCACGGGATTTGGGGATGCCTTGGAATAATATTATGATATTGGTAAATTTATTGATTCTGAGTCTCAGGGGACTTGCTGGGATGGGAAGTGGGGATAACACTATGAACTTGGAGGGGTATAGAATAATGTATTTGGAAATAGCAGGTGATACATGCCTCAGAATATCATGCTCTAAACATGTTCATTTCCTGCTATACTCATGTTCATAAACTAATGCTTGGAACAGTGGCCCTGAGCTCAGTAAGTCCTTGGGGTCAAAGATAACATAATGCCCAAATGTCAGGAAAGTCTGTGTTTAACATAAAGCCATTGTCTCTAGAGTCCCAGAAGGTCTTTGGAGTAAGTCTCTGTTAACCAGAAATCAAATCAAATCAACTAATTTTTACTCCCAAATACTGATTGCTTGGCACATTTTTTTATAGGTGCTGATAAGTGCCCAGAGGGTCAACCTAGGGAACAGTCTGACACAGGAAAGGCAAAGTGATCTAAAATTACTGTTACTATTTTCCAGAACTAAACCTTTCAAGCTCATGGCACGCGTTTCTATGTAAGGAAAATTTCACTTTAAAAGTTGAACTTTCAAAGTAAATCTGTCTCTGGAGAGGAGGGGTGGGTGGAAAAGGAAGCTCATTGAAAAAGAAAATTTATCCTTCATTTTTTTTCCTGCACAGCATTTTCCCCAGAGAACAGATAATTGACTGGTTGCCTTAAAGGTGTTGCATTCTCCAAGCTGATGGAGCCCAGAAGCTAAAAATATCACTATTACAAGTGAAATGCCAATTAAGAAGGGTAAGCACCCCTTAGCATACCATGTCCTCTGTTTATCCTATCTTCAAAGCTCTGACCAAGTCCTCCGGCTCCTGTTGGATTGGGTGGAAGACTCCAGATCCTCTTTCTGCATGTAGATAGCCTGCAGCTTCTGCTTGTGGATCTGGGACGTTCCTACTTCTTTTTGAGTTCATGATTGGGTTTTCAAGTTTTATCCCAGAATTCCCTTCTTTTTTAATGTTTATTTATTACTTCAAGTTACATCTCCATCATAGTGCCCTCTTTCTACCTCTCCTTGTCCCACCCACCCACCCTCTCCCTCCCCTCCCTCTTATCCTACTTCTCTGGAGTGGGGTGTTCCTACATATCAGTCCCCCCACCCAGTACAGCAGTCATATGAGGGCTAAGAGCTTCCTCATGCACGGGGGGCCTACATGGCAGGACCATTAGGGCAAAGTGTCCCACTAACAGGTAACAAGGTCTATGTTCCTGTTCCTTTTGGTCTGTTGGTTGTAAGATAGTTATCCTGTACTATATGGCTAAGATCCAATAATAAGTGAATAGATGCCATGTGCATCTTTCTGAGTCTGGGTTAGCTCACTCAGGATGAGCTTTTCTAATTCCATCCATTTGGCTGCGAATTGAGGAATCTGTTTTTTTTCCTTCCACCACACAGGACTGCAAATTTCATGACTTCTTTGTTTTTGATAGTTGAGTACTATTCCATTGTGTAATGTACACCTTAATCATCAGAGAAATGCAACTCAAGATGACTCTGAGATTCCATCTCACATCTGTCAGAATGGCTAAGATCAAAAACTCAAATGACAGAATATTCTGACAAGGTTGTGGAGAAATGGAAACCCTCCTCCATTGCTGGTGGGAGTGCAAACTTGTACAACCACTATGGAAAGCAGTCTGGCGATATCTTAGAAAACTTGGAATAGCTCTACCTCAAGACCCAGCCATACCACTTCTGGGTATACATCCAAATGATTCCTCACCAAAGCACAAGGACATCTCCTCATCTATCTTCATAGCAGCCTTATTTGTAATAGCTAGAAACTGGAAACAACCCAGATGTCCCTCAACTGATGAATGGATAAAAAAAAAAAAAACAAAAAACTGTGGTATGTTTACAGAACTCCCTTCCCAGCAATCCTCAGATTGGTGCTTTGGTTTATCTTGTTTGCTTTGGTTGATTTAGCATCCTATGCAAAGCTCTACCACACTTGCCATAATACTATAATTATCTGTTCCCTGGTCTGTGCCTCCTACTTGCAGGCATTAATTTAATGAATATTTCTAAGCTTCATTTGGTATTTCTTTTTTAAAAAAATTTTACTTTTTATTTAATGTGCATTGGTGTTCTGCCTGCTTGCATGTCTGTGTGAGGTGTTAGATCTTGGCGTTACAGTTGTGAGCTGCAATGTGGGTACTGAGAATTGAACCCAGGTCCTCTGGAAGAGCAGCCAATGTTCTTACCCAATGAGCTATCTCTCCAGCCCCCATTCGGTATTTCTTAAGTTCTACCATGTGCTAAATACTTTTCTAGTTATGAGCAATAGAGCCATGAAGAACTGTATCCATACCTTCTTAATGCTTTAATATTACTACGTACAGACTCTAATAAGTCATTAATGAAAACTAGAAAGACAAAGCAAATGAAAAAGGAAGTAGGTTTGAGTATGTATGGGAGGCTAATTAAGGAACAGTTGTCAATGAAGAAACCTGTTGATGACTGATCAGAGTCCCAGACACACTAAAGAAACAAATACATGCAGAGGAAAATATTCTAGATGGAAGAATGAGCAAGGGTGAGGACTGAGAGGGAAGGCACTCCCATCCCAACAGCAGAGCAAGGAGACATTGGTTACTAGAGGAATGCATCAGCAGTCAGGCCTAAAGTCAGAGAGAGTAGGTATCCCACCCACTTAACTCCTGAGCCCTGGTCCCAGCTCTTTCTCACCCATCTTCTACACACTTGCTACAGGGACAGTGGTTGTTTAAAATGTGATTAAAACACTAAAATCACAGTGTTTTCATGTTTAAAGCTTTTAAAATATTTCATCATTTGCAGAGGTTTCTTCACACAACAGCAGTAAATTCCATTCTCTGGGAGCCACAGTAAATGATGAATGGCTGATGAATTGGAAGACCAATGAAATGGAAGACCAATAAACTGACTTGTTTGTGTCATTTGAGATTCTGTGAGTTGTTTTTTTTTCTTCTACCAGAGGCCTCTATCCTCAGCGCAAATTTTCATGCAACTCAATCAACCTTCAGATTCCAACAATTCCATTTCCTGATGATGCTATTTTAACTGCCTGCACCCTTATTCTTCCTCATAGACATAAACCCAAATTAAGCTAAACCCAGACTCTAGCTCTATCACCAGTCCTGACCTAGTCCACTACTACCACAATTTGAACCCACTGATACTATTTTGAACTTAATCCAAATCTTAACCCTGAACCCTAGCCAAACCTTACGCCTAACCCCAGCTTGGATTCTACTTGAGCCGTCCAGGACATATCAGCTGCGAGGCTGTGGTGTGAAAGCAGTCCTTCCAGGAAGATGGGTGGCTGTGACAGCACAGAGCTCCTCAGAAAACTGGGGACAAATTTTTAATTTTCAATGACCATCTTATGATTCAAACACAAAAGCAAGAAATGCTGAGACTGCTGAGTGAGGAACCTGGGTTCTCTCTAAGGAATGGGGGTCTGTGGAGTTCCTCTGAGGGGTCCTCAGCTCTATGAACAAAGGATTTTCCTTGCTAGAAACCTAGCACATTTTACTTGATGGTAGTATTATCCTGGAAACTCAGTGCAATGATATTTATTTTAATGAAGAAAGTAACATCCTTCATTCTTTACATTGATATGGACATTTGAAGTAAAAAATAGTTTATTCTCTACTGTGTAAGTTTCACAGCTCTAACAAAGCAATGTACGGCCTAGTACTTGAGGGCTTGGTTTGAATGGTATTGAACCTACAACTTAACTTGTGGGTAAAACGTGCTTTTACAGTATTTAGGGCATAGTGTGTTCAGTCTCCACACTCACTAATGACTTCTATGTCATTTATTTAAATTATGCACACTTGCTGTGGGGGAAGACCTCTGGGTGTTTGTGATTTTTCTCTGGATACTATTGGGAATAGAGTCAGGTTCCTACATGACTTTTAACTGCCATTGTTTCCCGATTAGCTTGCTGTCGCCTTAGCAATTCATCACTGAGGTTGTTTCTATTTGGTTCATTAGGGTTTTCCTAGAATTTAATCATCTCATCTGAAGATAACAGTACTGTAGACTTCCTTCAATAATTACACCGAGTACTCTGTTTAATATCCTCACAGTTGGTCAGAACTTCTAGGAAAGCTCTCAGTAATAACAACAATGTGGGCAATTGTGGGTCTAACTCCTTGTGATGCTGACTATTCTCTGTTATTGTTTTCTAGTTTTATTGCATGAGACCAGGCAAGATAGTCCGTGTAGTCTTTATTTTAAGAATTTACCGTGTGTGTACGTGCTTACATGTACATGTACTGTACAATATAGTACATTTTTTGTAAATTTTTATGAATGTTCTAGAAGATGGTATATTCTATGTCTATGGAAGTCAGTATTACCTAGACATTTTAATATTACTAATTATATTTATTCAAATGAGTCATGTCATCATCGTTGTCAAAATGAGCTATTAAAGTTGGGTAAGTCTATACAAAATTACACAGGTGTAAATTGGGTTTCTGTCAGTTCCTTCTTTTTTGCTAGTTTTTTGTTATATCATTTGATATTAGGTTAATTGATGTATGAAGGAATTAATTACTAGTATACCTTTATCTTGCCATTCTCTAATTGGACATTATGACTAAATGACAGATAATATTTTACATTTGTTTCGTTTTCTTGTTCAGTTGCTTCTGACTTAAAGCTTGTTAATTCAGAAATTGAGATTATTTCTCTTTTCATTTCATTCTCTTTAAGGACTCTGCCTTCCTCCTATTTTTAAAGACTTTTGTTTAAGTATGTCAGAGGTGACAAATATCAGGACTTAATATTTTCAATTTATCTGAGAATCTTGTTTAGACCACCTACAAGTATTGTTGTACAGATTGTTAACTTCTGTTAGTCTGTTCTCCTTAATTTATTTTTCTTTTGACTCTCTATTTTGCCCATGTAGTCTGGATTTGTACACATCAAACAGTGTATGCGTTTTTACTTCCTCAGTAGCTGGGGAGTAAGTGCCCTGTCCTTTCAACTTTACTTGAAGTTTCCAAAAACTGCTCACTGATTTTTATGTATCTTAGTATCAAAGTTGGTAATTAAATCGAATTTTAGAACTTCTTCTGCATGAGATAAGATGCTTGGTGAAATCTTGCTCCTTCTCTTGCTCGCCTTTGTAGCCACCCTGCCTTCTGCTCTGTGGAGCACAGCTGAGTGCAGGCGGGACCTCTGCTTAGTTCTCTCCTGAAACACAGGAAGCATGGCTCTGGATATTAATGTCTTACATGTGCAGTCTCTTTTTCCAACCTCTTTTAATGTCTTTGATTATTGCTTCCTTTCCAATTATTCCGGTTATAGAAACACCTTTGTGGTCCTTGAGCTGGATCTTAGTTTCTGGGACAGTGTCATTCCCTGTCATGTGATTTTTGGTTTTACTTTATGCAATTCATCTGTTTGGAAAGTTATTGAAAATGTGACTTCTGAACTACCATGCCAAGGCTCACAGGCCGTGTCTGTCCACAGCAGCTGCAGACTGCTAATGCCGCGTTAGTTGTTTGAATCGCTACTTCACTTGACAATCTCATTTAAAATTTTTCCCACCCAGTTATTTATCTGTCTTTCCTCTTCTAATGCTTTTATTTTTTAGAATATAGAGAAATGTAAGCATTATTTTAATGGTTTTCTTTACTTTGTGATTTTTAGATATTTCCTTCCTCTGAATTTCCTTGTATTCCCACTCAGCAGCATTTAGTGCTTTTACCTCTGTGCTACTTCATCTTGCTCGTTTTCAAGCAGGCAGAGAGATACTTGTATTCATTATTTGCCGTCTCTGCACATTTGTTGTGTTGATACTGCTTGACAATCCAGTCAGTCTCCTGTTGGGTCTCTTAGATCCTGGTGAAATCTTTTTCCCTGATCTGTGTGACTGCTACCGGATGCCCTGGCCCGATACCCATGCAGCCCATCTTTCTGTTGTTCTGCTGGCCTGTGCTGAGAGTTTTTATTAACTCAATGCCTGGCCACCTAATGTTCAGAGCAGATGGAATGCACATAACTATTCTTCTAACCTTGCAAACACACTTGGACTTTATTCACCTCTTCCCAGTCTTTTAGAATTTACGGGCAGAATGGGTTTCACTAGACAGTGTGACCGTCAACACTGGCTTCTCCCCTACCCAACACAGTTGATGTGTGGTAAGTTCATTATTGGAGTAAGTACAGGAATATCAGAGGGAAGGACGAATGGGTATCTCTACGTCACATAGAAAGACAGTATGGGGTGACGCAGGGGTCACTGCCATGGCAGGTGTGTATTTGATTTTGTTTTTTGGGTGTAATAGTCACGAGTTATCTATTACTTGTTTTTATCCTGTAGTATAGACATGGACTTAGCAGAATTTCCTACCAGAGTGGACAGTGAGTCAACACACACAACTATTATTTTGTTTTTTAAAGAAATCCTGTCCTCTATGTCTTAAGTAAGGGAAGGCTGAAAGTGGTTTCTTTAAGGATTGTCAGTGAGAGGCTCTGAAGCCAGAGTTGCACAGTTCTTTTAATTAACTCAGCCCCTGAGGAGCCAACAGTTAACCTATGCAGAAGGTCTGTAGCTCTGTGGCCCCAAATACTGAATCTCCCTGAACTCTGGGGGTCTTGTTCTCCCATGGAAACATATTAAGAGCATGATTAATAACTAATTCAAATCTTAAATGGCAGGCATTGCTAACATGAATTACACATTAAATTGGGGTATATAGCCAGGTTTTACACCAGTGTTCAAGTCACAGATCAGTCACTTAACTATTTTTAAAGTAGTTTTTTATCTGCTTATGATACTTTTTATTACATTTTCTTATTTGTTTGGTCTTGTGTGCATTCATATGTATATGTGTGGTATGAGAACACACATGTGGAAGTCACTAGAGTACAACTCGACAGAGTTCTCCCCCTTCACCACGTGGGCCCTGGGAACTGACCTCTCATCATCAGGATTTTCAGATAGCACCTTTACTTCTGTACCAATCTCAAAAGCCCACATGTTAGGTTTCTGAACTAAATCTAAGTAGTCCTTCAGCTTCTAACCTACAAAATGGGCTATTATGGGACAGAACCATGGCTGACAAGTGAAGTAGTCTGTAGAGCATGGGCCCATTGATGTGCCTGATTTTATGTTATCTGCAATTATTTATTTTTTAATGTTATTTAAAATACTCTCATCATTTCCTAATACCATTTTCCTAGGTGAGAAGATATTTCTGTTACTAGGTTTGTTAAAGATGGTGGTAATCAATAACTCAAGAGGAATTTGTATGCAGCCATGGCTCCATCTTCCAAAGGAGCAAGAGACCTCTGATTGCCTATGAGGATTACAGAGTAAAGGGCATTGAGCTGAGCTAGACATTTGACAGTTCCCAGAACAGTGAGTGTTCCTGCACACCAGCATGCATGTAGGTTACAACGGAATTTTTTCAAGCCTTTTCCTGAGTCATGGCCCAAGAAACAGGTTTTGTGTCTTAAGCAGAAAGTGCACTTGCTTGGATGAACATTTACTAAAAATAGTGATTTCCATATCATGGGATGAAGCTCTTGTTAACTGGATATTCTTGAATAAGTTCTCGGTTTCTGAGAGGTGTCTTAGCCACAGGTGCTAGTGCTGCCCAAATTGAGTTGATAGAGCAAATTAATCCAATACACTGGATTAATGTCATTGCCTTCATATACAAAAGCATCACTTTGAAGGAACCAGTTTGTTAGATATTCTTGAAATGCTTTGCCACTTTCCCAGGCCCTTAAATATTAATACCCTCATATGTAGTAGGTAATGCAATAATGGTGCTTGACAAAACCAGTGAAAATAATTACAAATTTAATGATGGCTGGTCTTTACTAAATGAGAAACACATGCTAGGCATGTTGTAAACGACACACATAACGTGTTATCCATGAGGCAGGTACTACTACTGATTTAACTTTCTGTATGAGCTGTCTACCTGAGAGACTGCTTCCAGAGTGATGGCAAAAGGGACTCCACTGCAGTTCTTATTTCTTCTCTGTTACTCTCTTACACCCTCCTGTACACACTTGTGCATGTGCATTGTTTCATTTACCAACCCCTTGACTTTATTGTTGGCTTGGAGAATGGATCAACTTCTCATTCCTCACATTGGGCTATCAGGGCAAGACATAAAGGGATATAAAGCACCTGAATGACTTGAAGATTTTGTTCTAATGTATCATCTAATTGGAGTCTGTGTTTTTATTGTTGGCGATTGTGGCTTCCTATATTTGTGAGATTTTTCTAATTTTCAAGAATGCTTTTCTGCTAGATAATCAGTCCGACCTTTCCGTATATACTGCTTGGGTTCAGTATATACTGATGCCATCATTTCAAAGGTGTTACAACTAACGACCAGAGAGTTTAAGGGGGATTTCTAAGATCCACACAGATTAGTAGAGGAAGATTTGGGACTGTTCATATTTTTAATAGTAAAAATCAAACACCTACTGAATGTTTATCATTTACTAAATGCCTTGCTAATGACATCAACTCATGAACTTGTTGAACCCTCAACAGCCATGCATGGACAATCCTACAGCCCATGTGTGCTCTTAGCACAGCCCAGGTCTCAAATGCAGGATCTTAACTTGAGTCTTTAATTGATATTTTATTAGGGAGAAATGAATTGTAAGTACATATAAGGAAGACTGTATACATTTCCCTGTGTGGAAAATATTATTTATGATAACAGTAGTTAACAGAAGTGTGCATTATACCACCCACTTGCTCAATGGATCAATAAACAACTCTCCACTACCTACTATCATGCCATATACTTTCCTGGAGGCAAGAAAGCACGTACAAGCAACATCTCTCTTGTGGAGCTTTTGGTATGATAGAGGGAATAAAGCATTAAACAATCACACATTCCTGAATGTAAACAGTGCTCTATTTGTTTATATATCAAAGTCTGGAGTGCCCCAAGATCCCATAACACAGGCATAGAGCTCTCTGACACAGTTTGGGGGCAGCATCCTAAGAAAGCGTGTTTCTACTGAGAATGGTAGCTGAAATGCCAACTACAGAGAGAATCATTTTCTAGCGAAAGGAGAAGAATGTGTCCAGCATCTGAGGTGCTGAGAGTTTGAAGAAGTGACAGCAGTTCAGTTTCGGGGATGAATCCTTTCAGGGAGAAAGAATGGCCTGAGACAGGCTCAGAGAGGCAAAAGCATGCAGGCCTTGAGAGGGGTTCTGCTCTTTCTCTAAAAGCAAGGGCGATCCATTGAGATGACAGATGACCTGTGTCTGAAAAGATCCTTTAGCCTTCAGTTTGAAGAATAATTTCAGGAGGCAAAGACAGATGCAGTGAGATCAGTTAGGAAGCTATTGTGGTAATGTGGGCCAGTCAAGATGGCAGCTTGGACTGGGAAAAGGTTCTGGATGGAGAATTTAGGAATTACATAGGAAATAAATGTAATGGGATCTATCTTGGATTAGATAGATAGAATATGCAAGAGGAAGGGGTCAGGATACCTCTCAGGTTTCTGGCTTGTGCAGTGTGCACTGTTCTATTAAACCCTACAACAGTGACGGTTGTATCTTCACTTTGAAGACATAGAAGCATTTAGAATATTTCTAGCCACTGACCATCCCATGTCATGCATTTTGCCCAGAGTCAGTATTCATTCAAGCAGTCTGAATCTGAAATCTGTGCTTTTGACAGCCGCTTCACTGGGAAGAACTACATACCTCATTCGAGGAAGGGAAGGCTTGCACATAGCAAGTTATTGAAGGATGTAATGAAAGAAATGGGCATAGTGACGTTAGAATACATAGTCATTTTTCAACTCTAAGCTCTGAGATACTCATGGACACGGGCAGCTGGTCCTATTGCCATTCTTAAGAGGTCACTGAGGACATATTTTTAGTGATTATGATTCTGTTAAATCTCAATGTGTGTGTGTGATTGCATGTGTTCACATGGATGCTGGAGGCTAATGTGTGTTTTTCCAATTTGCTGGCCATCTTAGTTTCAGATTCACAGTCTCTCACTGAGCCTGGGAGTTCACTAGTTTGGCTAGACTGGCTGACCAGCAGGCCGAAGGTATTCTCCTGTTTTCATCTCCCTACTGCCAGGATTATAGGCCCATGCTTCCACACTCACATTTTTATGTCATTTCTGGGAATCTAAACTCAGGTCCTCATGCTTGTGAGGCAAGTAAATTTAATATCCAAGCCATCTCCCCACACCTACATATCATTTTATAAGTAAATAATGTGTGCTTATTTGAAAAACAGACAAAAAAAAGCAAAAAGAAAATGGAAGATAGAAAAGAAAATCTCTTGCTAACCTGTCACTCAAAGGAGGAGAAGAGCTTGCTTGATTTTCTGAAAATAATGCCCTGTTCTCTGACCTAATAGTTATTTCATCAAAGGGTCACTCTTACCTGGGATTTGGGATGAATTTGAGTTTAGGGGAATTTTGGTCTCTAGGGATTCCATATTCTCTGTAAAATGGAATGAAATCTTTGTTCATTTACTAATATCACAGACCACTGCCTTTTGAGCTTGCATATGAGTGTGACAGTGCTCCACATATTAGCACCGTTGCAACGAAGGGCTGCCAGACACAGCTGTGGACTTTCTCAAATCTCTTTTTGGCCTCTTCATCTTAACCAGGACTCAGTTTCCTCACTGATACAGTGGAAATCCAAACAGGACTGTCATAGAGATGCCATGAGCTGTGGCTCACCTTGTGCAAAGTGCTTGCCAACCCTCTACACCCATGAAGCTATTAAATGGTAGCCAGAGGTCTCATGAACAGAGTAGAGCAGAAGTCAGGTGAATAATCTCTCTCTGGAGACACACAGAAGGCCCCTTGGCCCCTACTGCCCACATTTTTTCAATATCTCTTACTGAGCAACAATTCTTTTAGGTCCATGCCACAAGCTAGACACTGGAGATACAAAGCTCTAGGTGTAGACTCTGTTAATAAAAGAAAAACATAGTCCTAGATAACGATTCAAAACACATCAACACAGTTTCACCACGGATGCGATTCTCTGAGCAAGATTACCTGGGACTTTTAGGGGAAGCGTTTCATTTTGCTTCTGGGACCAGAGAAAGCTCCTTTCTGCTGGGCATTGAAGGAGGGTGGAATTTGCTGGGTGTAGAAAATGGGCGTGTTCTTTAGTTTGAGTGCTTAATATCCCCTCATCCTGTTTTTTGATGTTACATCCCAGTAGGGATGCCAAGGTTCTCTTGGAAATACAAAGCCGATTGACTGGGTGGGTTTGGCAATCTGCAACCCCAGACTTATTTTCGGCCTCCCACGCACCTCTTCCAATATCTGGCACCTGCATGGACTGCTTAGTGTCCTTGCTGCCTGAGGATTCCCTTCTCTATTTGATATACTCACAGTTCTCTAACTTCCACCTTCAACAACCTGCCTGAAGAGAGGAGCAGATCTGAATGGTTTAGGCCGCAGTGTGGTTTGCAGGGCAGTGACCATTTCCCCAGGGCATTTGGCTTTCAGTTGCTTGGTGTTTTGTCTAGTGAAACTCTGTGATGCTGGACTCTCACTCTGTCTTCTGATCTATGGTGTGTGTGTGCTCAGAGCACCAAGTCTCAGGTAGCAGACATATTCTGTTTGGTTGCTATAGGGCTGTATACACTGTTGTTTAATGACAAATACATATTGCTTTCCAGCTCTCATTAGACCCACTGCTCCCCCACGGAATTTGTGAGCCGATATGCTTGATTAGAAAATAGTTGCATTTGTGACTTTGTGTGTTTAGCTTTATTTCTTGACTTCTAATTGAGAGGCTATAGCAACCTCTTCACTTCAATTACTTTCATATTTCCTTTCCTAAGAGCTCTGCTAACGATACGATGTAGACTTTGATCCGAATATCATGCAACTGACCTTTCAGTGATTCTCAACCTTCTATGAGGAAGGGCCACTGCCTGTAACAACTGTTAACAGGCTGCTTCCCTCAGGGTTACAAAATGAAAAGCGAGATTACTATTTTCTTAAAATAAGAAAGGCAGAACAATATATGGTGATTTTAATTGCTTCTTAAATAAATGGATGAAATCAATTATTTAGTTGACAATGCTTATCCTTTCAGCATCTGAAGGGGGTTCATTAAATCCAGCTGCTATGCCACTTTATTAGAGTGTGTGAAAGGTTCACATCTGTAGAGAAGGTGCTTGAGGAACATTGGGAGTGAGCAGCAGAAAAGACTGTCCGGGGAACTTAAGTGAAACTGTCCTCTAGGTGGTACAGGGTTGTTTATATAACAGTCATGTAAGGATGTGTGGTGTAATGTAGTTTAGCTACTAGTATCAAGTACCTGGTTCTGCTTATGTGTCCTGGCTTTCGACATGCACCCTGGCTCTGAGCAGGCTGCCCTGCCTGAGGTCACTCTTCTCCACCTTTGACCTGGTCCTTATTCCCTTTTATTATCCCTTTAAATCAGTAATCTTGGCAACAGCATGTTCATATCAATGATCACACACATAAAAAAATATCTTGGATTACAAGGAATAAAAAATTCTGTCTAACACATGGCACCAAAAAAAAAAAAAAAAAAAAAAAAAGAGCTCTGGCTGGGATGTATTGCAGTTGTCTGGAAAATAGGTGTTTATTTGTAGTAAGTATATTAAGATCATTGACATTAGACATATACAGCCTGCATCATGTCTTTTCTTATTTAAAACTCTGTATTGGGGCAAACGTTTAATTAGAAAATCTTGTGGCAATGAAAACTATCTAACACTAATCTTCAACACCAATATTCTATGTTATCATTTGTGCTTATGAGAAGAGGTGGAGGGGGGAGGAAGAAAAAAATGAGAGGAGAGAAGAAATGCTTCCCTGTGGGGGAAAATGGCATAATTCACTTAAAACTGTAAGGGAAATATCTACTTAACAGATATCAAGTAACGGAAAAAAATGTCCCTACCATTCTTCCAGACCTTAAACACACCATACTTTCATTCCTGTAAACATACATTATTGGTAAAATGCTTATTTTTAAAAAATACCTAGATGTATTCATCAGTAGTGACAGGACTCTCCCAGTTTCTTTAGCTCGTTTAACAGCACTGAAACTTCCTGTCCCATAACAGGAAGACGGATCACTCAGATCAGGAGCCGACTTCATAAGACTGCTGCTCTATCCTTCCTTCTGACACATTATAAACTTTGTACTTCTATAGAAAACATATTTGTGCCTCTAAAAATGGGTGGTCTCAATATGTAAAGTTTTGAGCAGTATTACATTCTAATTATTAATTCATCTAAGACAAATGGGTCTAAATGAAACAAGTAGACTCCACAGACAAGGCAGCTTGTGTATTATTGTCTTTGGTGATGAGTAACCTTTGTTAATCTTGCTTCTTTTAGATATAACGTAGGTTTGTGATAAGATTTAATAAAAAATATTCAAAGCATCTAGCATATATATACTAGATAGACAGCAACCCATGTTATGTGTGAGGTTGAAATATTCAGCCAGGTACTGAGGGATTCTTTTCTACCTGTGAACACAAACTGTAGCTGATAGCTGGATCCTGTCAGTGGTACACAAATGAAGGATGAAAAACTATTTGAACAAGCCCTCAAATGTTAGCCCCCTCTTTACCAGTTAACCAGCCAACTCTTTTTGCCACATCGTACCTTCTTACTCTCTTCGTCTTCTATTATTCTATAGTAAAAGGTAGGAAGAGCTTACACATCTACCAAGAACGCTCTTAAATGAAACCAACAAATTCTTATTGAGGGTATGGCAGTGGGCAGAATGAGGTCAAGGGAGGGAATTTTCAGCCTGCAAAAACACACCACATAGTAAAAATCTGTAAGTTCAGCTTACTTGTATTATGTCATTAATTTTGGGTGATTAGATGACATTAGACAAATCTTTATACTCTTGTCCTGATGTACTGTTTCATTCCCTGCCTTGCATCTGTTTTATAATATAAGCTCATGTGGAGCACCCAGACTTGCTGTCACAAGAAGAAAGAATTCATTCTTTTCTGGGGGCAAGGGGACCCCAAAGTGGTCATGAGAATCCTGTCAGGTTAACACGTTCACTTGTTTTGGGTTACATCTCTATTTGATATAAATACTTGCTCTTCTGAGCCAAACCCAGAAGAGAAGGACAGCATACGGGCTACCAGCGTCTAGTTCTAACTTCCAAATTAGCACTTCTGGCCCTTTCCCTTGGAGTGTTCCAATATTTGCACAATCTCACAGAACTAGCCTGGGATGACAGTCTTTAAACGAACATACATGCCTACATTAGAACCCCCCCATTTGGTTCAGGACTCTTCCACTTGGGAGTATCCACTTAGAAGTCCCAACTGCAGATTCTTGTGTCATCATACATGCAAGTGCACACGGGGACACTCATAGATACATGTGTACACTTGTGGACATGCTCGTGCTGCCACACACCCTCACTGTATGAATGCAAGCACCCAGAAGGAACAATGCATTGTAAAAAACGGTCCTGTTGAGCTTGCAATCTAGAGTGAGTTACTGAGTGCTGATAAGTAAAGGAAGTGCAACCAGACAGCTTAATCCTCCAATTTCCTGTCTTCTAATCAGCCCCTGATTCTCTTGGTTTTAAATTGGAAACACTCCTGACAATATTTGGGACAGGTGAAGGAAACTCAACTAGAAAATAAGGAAGGACAAAGCGTTTATTTCACTGTCTGAAGTTCACAGGAGAAATATGACCGTAACAACAGGAAATCAAGATTTTTGAGAAAGATAGCAGAAGAGCGCAGGCTAGCTTAAGCAGCCAATCACAGTTCAGAATGAAGCACATTTGGATCATAATTAGATTTAAGGAGAAAAAAAAGGAACTAGTCTAATGTATTTGCTTCTCTCTAAGAATAGTGAATTGTAATTTGAAAAGCAGTTTTACAGGGCTGAACTCAAAGAAAACGATAAGGATAAATTCTTAATGAATGTGGAAGAAAAAGTCAACCCTACATTATTCATATTTTTCTTAGAAACTATTACTGACAATGCTGAGAGAAAGAATGTTTTGAGGGCATAGAAACATCTGAGGTTGGTGGACAGTCTTAGATATAATATGGTTACACATATTTACAATGGTGGCTTCTACTTAAAGTTGTTCATTTAATATTTAACTCAGATCAAGCCATTCACTGCATACAAATATTTTAAGAAAGCATGAAAATGCATTAAATTCAAGGTATATAAATAGGTTTGCCATGGACTTTTCTAAAAATAGACCAGGTACTGAGACTGCTATGCTTTATTATTTCCTGCTTCACCTATTTGTGAATCTTTTCATTTATTACCATTTTAGCAATTTACAATCTATTTCAATCATTATCTTGAAAGGACTAGTATCAATTTCTGGGAAAATTTTCATTAGGCAGTATCTTCAAAGTCATGCAGAAAACGGTCATTAAGAGAAGTTGTTCAGTTGACAGTAAACATCTGAAAATTGAAATGGGAAGTGAGGCCCATGACACGAATTCAAGTAAACAGCTGTAAGAGGTTTCCATGAACACAAAGCTGCCAGTCATTGTGGAAGTAGACTGCAGGTGATGGCTTTTAATTGTTAAATAGAATGAAACAGTATTTCACAGAAACATGTCTTTACATGCATATTTAAAAAGCAGATATTTATACCACAAGGCATACCAGATCCTTCTTGCCCAAGCATGTTCCTGGTACACTAAGTTTGAATTGTAAAAATTGGATTAAACAACAGCTTTGATTGAAAATTAATGAGTTAATTTCTAAAAAAAAAAATTGTCAAAAATAAATGGTTAGGAATTTGGCCTGGGTAACAATAGTTAGTTGCAGAATCACCCAGTAGTTTTTGCTTTTGTCATCATAAATCTTAAATTTGAATGATAGAAGATAAGACAAGTGTATTTTGGAATTCACAGCCAAATTTTCCCATAACAACCCCTTGTTGCTAAATTAGTGTGACCAGGAGAAGTATTATTCAGCCTTAGTTTTAGAACTGTGGGGAGAATGGAGGTGTTCTGGGGGGATGAAAGTCTCTTCAGGAGCATATATGTGTACTTGGAGGTGTTTCCAATTCATTTGGAGTGAAGAAACATTTTGCTAGTACTTTCTTTAGTTTTCTGTCAGAAAGTTTCAACTAGAGATGTCACAACACAGCAAGGTGAGGTTGATACGCAATATCTATTTCTTGATTTACATGATTAAAGCATTAGAGAAGTGGCTCCGATATCAAAAGATTCCCTGTAAGTGGCAATGCCAAAGGTAATTACTGTTAGAATGTGCATGCTTGAACCCGGTTGCCTGTCAACCTCTCAGTTGTTTACAACTTGATGGCTTTGAATAAAAGTGTTCATTAGACTTTGGGTAACCCACGTACTTTTTTTTTTTTGCACCATTTTGATATAAAATGCATGTATAATTTCTTATATCTATTGTCTCTGAGGAAAGTATTAACTTTTAACCCAAAGAAGTGATAGCCAGAGATGCCCCTTCTCAGTATTCCACACCATAAACTGTTTCTCATGTAGAAGTAGTCTTTTAAAGACAAAGCTACAACTTATTCTCAGAAGGGATCATGATCACTTCATCCAAATGATTTCCAGTTAGTTATCAGAAAGGGCACTAAACTCCACTGTAAGAAAGAGCAGTTATGGGGGGAAGGGAGGAAAAGAAAGGGGAGAGGGGTCGTTATTCTTAATCTTTTACTGACCCGGTTTCTTTCATCCTAGTATGTCTTTATTATTTAGAAAAAAATTAAAAATCACTAGAGCTCCAACCATTTACACCTAAATCCTGGAATAGGTGATGAACCTCTACAACCTGGCTCAGCACATGCCCCCAAACTAAAACAAACAAACTCATTTGCCATACAAATTGTTTACGATTCATTAAAAAGCAAAATTGCATATCCTGGAGCTGGCAGCTGAGGCCGAGTCTCCATGGGCGGAGGGGGCATTCACTGAGTTGCCTTTGTATGCTGGGAAGACCAAGCCTGAGGTTCCCACTATGAGCCCGGAGTCTGAGCAGCCAGATGACACAGGAGGTAAATTTAAAGCTTTATTTGTCTTTAATGTGAAATTCAGATCTTGAACTGTCCTTTGCTTGAAGAACTATGTAAACCAGGAGGGTTTTGTTTGTTTGTTTGTTTGTTTTTGTTTTTTAGTTTTTTCAGTTTGGAAAAAATTGTTTGGGTTAGTAAGGTGATATCAAGGGAGAAAGAGTGAGGGCTATTTAAGGAAAGAGATCTAAAAAGTGTGAAATTTATATTCATTTCATTAGTTGTTTCCCCCTTCATCAAAGCTTTTCTTTAGCTTACCACCAATATTTATATCAGAATTATTTGTAACTGGTCGGTCTAAAATTCTATGATGCACAATCGTCCTTAAGGGAACTAAAATTTTGATTTATTCCCTATGGTAATTCCTACAACTTCTCTAAAGTGCCTGTAGATTTCCCATCCCTTATTCAAAGCAAAAACCAAGAAGCGCTGAAGTCCAGAGAAACTTCTTTGCAGGATGCAGCGTAAACAGCAGCGTGTGAGATTTCAGCAGAGTGTTTATCTTTAGTCAAATGCATTGCTAAGTGTTCCCACCACTTTTATACATTATATTCCCTACGGTAAAACATCTGTAAAATAATTTTAAATTAAGAGCAACTTCCAAGTAAACTTTACAGAAGAGAAATTACAGTTTTCCAAATTAGAAGGAAAGAAAGAAAAATAGGATGCCTTTAGTGATTTTGTAAGAATAAAAAATGATGACGCAATTTGCCATAAAAAGTAACAGTCTATAAAATCTAGGACCTTTTGAAATACAGTAAGGAAATAGAGTGTTTCACTGAGAACATGGCAACAGCACAGTTTTTTTTTAAGCTTACAACTCAGCCTAGAAAATAATTGCCAAACTAATCTGTAAATTCATTTGTAGTGCTTAACAAGCTGTGTGAATCGAAGCAATATGACCATCTCATACAAGCAAACGTTGTTCTTGCTGGCAGACAGTCTAATGGGAAAATAAA
Organism: Lophiomys imhausi; assembly: GCA_907164525.1. NCBI lineage: Eukaryota > Metazoa > Chordata > Mammalia > Rodentia > Muridae > Lophiomys > Lophiomys imhausi. Next base: position 8,088,147 of record CAJQZJ010032273.1, on the reverse strand, counting down.
TGCCTTGAATAAAAGTTCAGGGTCCTAACAGACAGACGAATGCAAGTCTCATTAGCCAAAAGCCGTCTGTAATATTGTCCTGCAACCACTGGTAAAGTTTCTGACATCTAGTTAAGAAATTACGAGAGGAAAATATACATGTACACACATACCCACAACTACTTTTATTCAAGTCCTTGGAATGGACATACTGAATCCCAGGCAGCAGCTGAATAGAATCCTGCAGTAGTTCACTTTTAATAGTCCCAGTCTTCCGGATTCCTACATCTTGCCAAAATGATAGCACCATTTGTCCAGGAAGGGAGAGCACTTTTTCTGTAGATCGTACAGTGAGCCATGCCCTGTTTTGTAATTCCATTCGCCAGGCTCCCCCTTCAACATCACACACGCTCTCCTTTTCTTAAACTGATATCTATGTGAAATGAGCTGAAGTTCACGGTCCAGTTAGGAACGAATAATACATTCATTGTCCTGGCAGCAAACTTTTTTTTTCCCACTCCCTGGAAGAATTCACGCTTGCTGCAAGAATAATAATTACGGATAACCAGGAATGCGGTGCTAACGAATTAATCCTTAACGGACACCACCCTAACGAGGACAGCAATGATTCTGGGACTCTTCCTCACAGGATGCACGTCTGCCGTGACAATGAGCTATTGTACATCCTCCTACTCCACTCTAGGTCTTAGAGATCCCAGAAGTCAAAGGTTGTCTGGCCTGGTTGACCATGACATGTGAGTTAACTCATTCTGCAGCTACAAGTAAGAAGTTCCTTAAACTTTCTTGTGCCCAGAGTAACTGAAAGAAAGGGTGTGTGGATCTGTTCTTCTTAGAGTTGGCGGTTCTAAGAGACAGAAATGCTGCTCCGACATAAGTAGAAAACGGTAGATATGAGAGCTATGGTCCCCTAAGGAAGATGAGGATGGGGCTTAGAGTACTCTCACAGGTGACTTGAGGCATTCCAGTTACTGGGGCATGAAAGGATTCTCACAGGGCTTGCTTTTCTCCAGTGCCTTGTATGCACCCCTAGAAAATTTCACAGCCAAAGGAGAACCATGGTCCCCATAGTTCTCAAAAACAAAAGTGAAGAGGGTGTGAAGCTAGAGAGAGGGCACAAAACCCAAGGGGCAGGACAAATAGTTTCTTTTTATCTGCAGACATCCATGACTAAAATACAGAATTCCACCGTAAAACTTTTGATAGTCTTAAAAACATTTTTAATATAAAAAAAAAACCCACCAAATACTATCCCGTTGAAAACAAGGGCAATCATTACTCGGAAGTCAAGTTGCAGAGTGGCAAAGAGAGGGAGTGTGGCAAGAGGAAGCAGCGTGAGGCAGCCTCGCTGAAGAGTGTGAAAAAAATCAAATGTGAGTTTGATGAATGTGAGGTCTGGGACATTTTGTCAAAGAGGGAGGGAAAGTAGAAAAGGGGGGGGGGAAGGAAAAAAAAAGGCAGTCCCGGCTGCCAACTCACCATCCACCAAGTTCTGGCCGAGATGTCGTAGCAAAGCTGCCATTTGATGGAGCCGTCGGAAGCTTTCCCTGCCATTACGCTGTCAGCAAGCTTCATCTGATGCTAACTCACGGGAGATAAGACACCTAATTGAGAAAACATTTGCAGTGGCATGTGGGGCAACATGTAGTCCGGTCCATACCATATGGAATCATGGGTAAAAAAAAAATCTCCTTGACAATGAACCAATCTCTCCCAGACCCAGTGGCAAGGTGAAGTGGAGATGAGAAGTCCGCTGCTAGCTAGCTAGCACTGTCTTCCCTTCTCTGTTTAAGACAAGAGCCCACTGCTACACATCAAAGGGAGGTGGTTAAAATTAGGGCTTCATCACTCAGATGATTTTGGTCTGCAAGGTTTTTCCTTTCCTTCCAACAACCAGCCCCCCCCCCCCTTTTTAAGTAGAATAAAGAGATTTAATAGGACAAAGGCAGGTAGTGGACTGCGAAGGGAGATCGCCACAGGCTATTAGCCTAAAATTTCTGCCTGACAGATGGAACTGCTTAGAGACTATCATGCAATGTTTGGGGCGTTTTTCCCTCCCCCCAACTCAGACTTTAAGTCTGATTCAGTATCTGTTTTTCACAGCCACTCTCCTTGAGAACGTGAGCTGTGCATTTTAGAAAGTGTTTGGTTCAATTTTGCTGTTACACATCTCTCTTGGAAGCAAAGCAAAACGTCTAAAACTAAATCTGGGAATAACTAAACAGGTTTTCCAAGGAGAAAAAAACTCCAGGGGCAAAATATTTCTCTTTCTATATATTTGTGGAAGATTTTTTTGTTGTTGTTTTAAAATTTTTTTAAATTAATTCATTAGTTAATTTGGTTATGAAAGAACCTAAATACAAGGGTCCCTTGCTTTCTGATTCAGTTGGCATTGTGTTTAGTTGTGTTTTCATGTGAGTAAATTACTACATTGCTGATGTTGTACGCATTCTAGCCAGCACTAGGCTGTATATCTATTTATCTGTCTATATTTTTGATATTGTTAAAATGAGTTCTGGACATTTTCATTCTTTATTAATAAAGTAAGCAGTCATTTCACATAATCCAGGCTAACTTTGATATGAAAGTCTCCCTAATCAGGAAAAATTAACTCTGATTTCCTTACTGTAACCTAGCCATCTTCTTTGCTGGAATTTTAAGTTAAGCATTTGGGGGGGGGGGGGGAGAGAAAAAAAAAAAAATGGACCCCCTTGTAAGAAGTACTAGAAAAATATTTTCAAGTGGGAAAAATTCTAGACAGCTGCTGAATTCAAGCCACTTATTGAGAACTAATGGGGAAGAGGGGGTGGCCAGAATCTCTTGTATTTCGTCACTTGCCTTTGGTAGCTGTCATTCCTGTGGGCTGAGCTTGGCTGTAGCTGTAGGTAACACCTGTGCAGGAGCGACACTCCAATTCATTGGGGTTTTGTCTTGAAGATAAGCAGCCCTGGGGTCCCCAAGTTCCTACCAGTGAAGTTCTATAGTTCTGTTCCCAAAGACAGGCCTTTCATGTGGGTACCTCAGGGCATGGGAGAATTGATTACTATTTCTCACAACTATCAAACTGTGATCATGAAGAGTTGTGGGTTTAATAGTTAGTTATCTTATGAATTTTTTCCTAGGCAGACTTTCAACCTAATTATGTTTTGGTAGCTTTTGTTCAGGTATTTAAGTTGTGAAGAGGTTAAGCTTGGAGGGGTTTTTGCTTTTTTATTTATGGACTACTCCTTAAGTAATAGGGGTTATTATTATTATTTCAAACTATTTCGCATTATGGCAATAAGGCAGATAGTTCTTTTTGACCAAAATAATTTCAGTAAGGTAATTTTTAGTCTTTACAACCAGAGGTGTTTTCTCATTTCAAGAAAGGAGCAAGACTGTATGGCTCATACTCTGTATTTAGGGATGGACAGCACATGTGATAAATCAGACATTTTTTTTTCTCTTTTTCATTACCCATTGTAATCTTCTAATAACATGGGGGTAGGAAGATTATTCTCTATCTTTGAGGGGTTCTTTGTATTTGCATGCCCTTGGTCTCAAGTCTCTTTGAAGAACCTGTTATAGAACAGTGAATGTTAGCTTGGTGCCTGATGCCCCATGTGGGACACCCCCTTCCACAAATGCACTCCAACTTTCCCAGACAGAGCCCCCACAGCCATGTGCAATCACATTGCCATGAAAATGATTTTCTGGAGGAAGACAAGGAAAGAATTTGTAAATTCCATGTACAATGTAAAATAGCTATGTAACTCCCCCTCCCACAAAAGTGATAGCTGGAGAAGACAAAGTGAGAAAGGGAGCCTAAAGGAAATGAATGGGTGAAACAGGAGGCACATTCAAAGACACAATGCTCTTCTTCCAGCTTCTCTCCTGTGTGACTGCGTGGACATGTGTGCTTGTGAAGCTGCAGCATTTCCACGTCTAAATGTGTTTGTCAGAAACCTCTGAAGTTGAAGGTGTACGTCCTCTGAGGCACAGCATTTCCAGGATTCAGAACAACGTATGCTTGCCCATTATTTATGAATGAATGGGACACCGCCTAAACTGGCATCCAGATTTCATTTTGTAAGCGATGGGATACCTGAGAGGACTTTGTAGCAGATAACACAGCAGTCTTGAACAAAGAAATGTTAGATATTTTTGGATAACAGTTCTAAATTCAGAACAATTAGATATATTTAACATTATCATTGTTGACTAAAAGCCTTATGGGAGCTGCCCTTCCTTATATAGCAGTCTTTTCACAGTGTGTCCCATTGTTAATAGCCTTAAAACAAGATTAAATAAAACATGTTAAATATTGCAATTATTGTGGGAAATAAAATTATTTGGTGAGCATAATGGAGAGCAATTCAAGCATTTAACATGATCCAGGAAATGCTACTCCAAACAATTGCATTGCTTTATGCATTTTCCCCTCTTTGATTGCTGACAGATGCCTTTTTGGAAACAAACATCTAAATGGTTTGCCTTCAGTCAGAAAAAAAAAAATAACAGAAAGCAGCTACATGGTTTGAATTTAACTCTTGTCATTTGAACACTTCTCCATGCATGTGAGTGGATCTGAGGTGAAGGTGGCTTTAAGCCTATAGAGTATGGACTTTTTTTTTTCTTTCCTTTTGTAAGTGTTATAAGAAGTGGGATTCCCTACCTGTGCAGTCAGGGGACAGAATAATGGCCAGGTGATAAGGGGAAACACTAGGAAGGAAATGGACCATCACAAGAAGCCTTAGACCAAGTGCCAGTGGCTTCCTAACCTTCCTGTGGTAATCGCAGGCAAAGTGCCCAACTGAAACCCTTTGTGTTATGGGAAAAAACAAACAAGCAAACAAACCAACAATTCCAGAGCACAGAATTTGTAGCTGGTCTTTCCTCCAGAGCACAGGCCTCCAAGACGGCTGTCAACAGGTGAACAACATGGATGAAACTTTCTAGTTCTGTGCTCCTGAAGGGCAGTGTGTAATGGAACATTAATGGTTTTCAGAGCGATCAGAAGTAGAATGGCTGAGAGTATTGTTTCTGAAGTCTCACACCCTGCTCTGGGGGTTACTGCTGTGTGTGGCCTCTCTCAGTTTAATTAACCTCTCTGATTTTCTGCAGCCTATACTAATCAGGAAAACAAAGAAAATAACATTTTGTAGGCATGTTTATGTATGTGTGTATATACGTATATGGATAGCTGTTTGAAAAATATGCATCAATGCTCAAGTGCGTATTTCCCAATATGTAACAAGCGCTGTGTTGTTATCACTGCTGTTTTTGTCTTGAGGCATGCATGCCCTCTTTTGCCATCCACTGGTCCTGTGCTATGAGGCTGGGTTACTCCTCTTCTGTTCTCTCGTAACAAGCTGAGCCTTGTTCCAACACAGCTCCGATACTAGTATTCACATCCAAAATCATGTCTTTCAGCCTGTTTTCTCATCTACACCTTGAGAGTCACGAGGAAGGACTGTGTCTTCCTTTGTTCCAAGGGCTTTGGGACTGGTAGGAGGTTCCCCAGTGCTTAGGTCATGATGTTGAGAAGACACAGACATCTGCCCACCTGGAGAGCCAGTTGCAACCTCACAGTCCTGCATTTTCGTCTTCACATTTGTCCCTGCTGTTTCCCCTTTTAGTATATAGTCTGGGTCAGTTCTGCTCCATGGGGATCTGCTGCTCTTTCACTCTCTGTTGCCTTCTCTATCTGTATCATCCTTCTGTGTCCACTTCAGATAGACTGGCTGTATTACCACCTGTCTTTGATGAACATATGTCTTTTATCCATTCATCCATCCATTAAATAGCATTTCTGTAGTGCCAGTAATTAAATGCATTTCCCTCTCCTTTTTAAGCTTTGTTTCCAGGACCCTTGGAAATGTGAAACTCTACAAGAGCACGTGATTTGAACGCAGCATGTAATAACAGCTAACGTTTATCCAGTGTTTCCTCTCAGCCAGGCGATGTTCCAAGAGCCTTAAGTATTTTTCCCAGGTAGGTTCCTATGAAGTAGACTTATTATTAATCTCACTTTACAATCAGAAACATATGCTGGGCAGAAAAGTGTCATATTTAGGGTTCCTGAGTTAGAAATAGAAAGAGGATGAAGCCCAGGAGTTGAGTTCAGCCCTTTTACCCACGGTATTACCTCTGATAGAATTTAGCACCTGCTGTATGCCAGGCATCTCTTAAGATGCTGTCAGGTGATGCTTGTGAAATGTGTATAATAGTCCTAGGAGATTGTTATTATTTCCAGTTTTCAGGTCTAAGTCCAAAAGGTAAGTGCCTTACCAAAAGATTCATGTTAACTAAGATCAAAGACCCTTCTGGTGTGTTAGTGCACACCTGTGAGCCTAGGAGGCATAGGCAAGAGAATTGCACACATAAGGCTAATCTGAACTACAAACAAGATTTTGTTTTAAAAATAAAAAAAAATGGTAAAGATTCAGCCTACATCTGCTTGGCTAAAAATCATCCCATCCATGCCTTTCCTATTCTAAGAAAGTAGTTATATTGTATTTCTTTTGTAAATTTAGACATTGGCCTTAGAAAAGGCCAGGTTGAATCACCGCCATCTCAGAAACCCAGAAATTAGAAAGGTACCCTGTTGTTGAGGCTGCAGAGCTCAGTTTAGGACAAATTGGCATCTAAGATAAAAAAAAGTGAATTCTCGATTGAGGAGAGATTATCCACTATTAATACCTAGGTCTTTCCTCTAACTGTAGTGGAAAAAAAATCCCCAAATGGAGCTCAGCACACTATGGTACAGTGCTTCAAGTGAGTGTACTCCCACTCATGGCTTTGACATAGGCAAGGTGGAAGAGCCACCATGGAGAAAGTTCAGTTCTTCCACAGCCAGAAAAACTCCCAGCCCCCCCTTTCTGGAGGGGGGTTCTTTTCTTTTCTTTCCTTCCTCCTTCTATCCATCACTCTCTACCTTTCTTCTTACCTCCTCCCCTATTCCTCTCTCCATCCTTTTCTTTCTTTTAATAAAAATGGAAAAGTTATATGTACAGGTACACATCATTTCTAGGTATAAGTGTCCTGACTTAAATAAACTAGTGTCCTCGGTAATCTTGCAGTACTGCAGAAGCAAACTCCCAAACCAAAAAGGCAGTGTTGAAGGAAATACAGGAGTCCAGACAGCTCCATCCCATTTGAATGGTGTGCTCTGGGACTGGTCATATTTTTGTCTGTGTGTGTGTATGTGTGTGTGTGTGTGTGTGTGTGTGTGTGTGTGTGTGTGTGTGTGTGCATGCACAAACATGTATAGTTTGTCCTTACGAAAAATACTGATGCTTTTTTGTTCAGCAAGACTTACCCACTATGTCCTAAAAAGAATTAATTTCCTTCTTAGTGGCATCTTTTGCACCTCATTTCTATTTAGAAGTTCCTTGGCTTTTAATCTCTCTCTGTGTTTTCTGTTAGCCAGCTGTCACCCAAGATTGGACTAAACCCTCTGCCCCTTGTTAAAAAAGGAAAAAAAAATGAAAAAGAGAATACATGCAACACAAGCTTCTAATAAGTATATTCACAACTTCCATGCAAGGCGCTTAAGCAAACTAAAAGGTTAATATATTCTAACTAGATGTTAGGTATAGAATGTCAGATCTGTCAAATTTCATTATAACTTGCTGCTCATTGGAAAAGATTTGATGTCTTTTGCCATGTCCTACTATGTTCAAGCCATAGACTGCCAGCAGCAGCCCGCTGAAGACCACAGACTGGCAGTGAGCGGGCTCGGGTGGGAAAGCAGCCGCAAGGACCATCTGTTTCCGATTTCTAGCTGAGCCAAGATGTGCAGTGAAGTGCATTCCATTCACTGGGCCAGCTTCTCCCCTGCTCAAGTTATTAGTGTTACAAGTGAGATGATCTCTTCCAAACAGCAGGGGAGCCATAATCCTTATGGAACAGGATTTTAAAACACACACATACACTCACAAAACACACACACACACACACACACACACACACACACACACACACATACACACACACCACCAGTTAGACATCTTTTGTTAAAGTTGTGAGAAATGGTGCTTATAAATATAATTACAGCCTTCATGAGGCTTATAAAGCATGTTTTATTAAAGCAATGATAACCTCAGTGGCAGCAGTACCTACATTGGCCTCACTGAGTCTCATTGAATGATCCAGTATCTTTAGAATGGTTTTTATGGATATGTTAAGAAGAAAGATGCACATGACATCTACTCACTTATAATTGGATTTTAGCCATATAGTACAGGATAACTATCCTACAATCAACACACCAAAAAGATCAGGAACATAGACTTTGTTACCTATCAATGGGACAATTAGCCCTACGGGTGCTACCATGTAGGCCCCCAGTGCAAGAGGAAGCTCTTAGTCCTCATATGACTGTTGAATTGAGGGGCTGATTTGTAGGGACACTCCACATTGGAGGAGTGGGATGGGTGAGAGAGGGAGGCGAGGGTGGGAGGGTGGAACCAGGAGGGGTGGAAAGAGGGCACTATGATGGAGATGTAACTTGATGTAATAAATAGACATTATAATAAAAAATAAAATAAAGAATGATGCATTTAAACCATCTTTCCAGAGCACACTGGGTTTAGGGGTAATCAATGGGACCCTAGCTTACCAGGACAAATGGACTTATCTTGCAAACATCACAGGATTGAGATAAGCTATTTTTCTTGTATTTGGTCTCCTCTGAAGGCTGATCATTTTAAGAAAAGTTTGGAGGGGATGTAAGAAGGCTGATTGTATGTTAATGCAATGGAAATGCCACTCTGAGAAGTTGAGATCTTAAGTAATTAATGTCATAAATGTGTGCTTAATAACAGGTGATTGACACCATGCCAACTGTTCAGGACTCCAGGGGAAAGCCACGTGGCTTGGCCTCCAGGTGGTCACCAGCTCTCACCAAGGGAAGCAGGCACAAGGGCAGGCATAAACTTTGCAGTTTGGTAAAAACAGGGAATGTAGCTTTGGCTCTTACACATACACGACATGTGATTCTGTGCTGTCATATGTCTTCTGTAGCTTCATGTGTAGGGATGGTGTTAGTTAATTTTCAGGGAGTTTTACAATTTACTGTGAGGATTAACTGAACTATTACCTATGCAAAAGAACAAGAATAGTGAGTGCACATTTAGTAGACATTCAGCCTGGTTGGTTTTGATTTCCTTTATCTATTCTTGGAATCCAAGAGGCCCTTATGTATCTCTTTTGTGAATAAGAGGGTGGCATGTGACTTTTTTGGATGTGGATGGCCCTGTGGTATGCCCTCCATTCAGATACCTCCCCCAAAAACATGGTAGCCAATATCTTGCAGTTGAATCCTCCTTCTCTGGGAGGGAGGAGTTGTTTGGGCTTACTGTCTAGTCTGGAGGCTCTTCTGTGGGGCAGGCTCTGGGTTACACCACAGAACAAAGCCTGCAGAGTCATATGCATCCATAAATAATCAAGCCCCTAACAAATGCTTTGGTTCCTGGTCAATAATTTTTATAAAACTGATTTTATAAAAAGTTATTATTATTATTAATTATTATTATTTATTATTTTGTTGAAACCAGAGATCACATAAATGTATTTCAAGTAGATAGACAAGACAAAAACCTCTTACTCTGTATGTTAGGAAAATGAGGTCCAGCATTGAGGTTCATTAGAATCACGGACCAAGTTATTGGAAGGGATGGAGCTCCAGTTCAGGAAGTAAACAGAGAGAGTGAGACTTTTGGAAGCACCTGTGTAAGTCTATGGTAGTAGCTGTTAGGATCAACATGTGTAGGGAGGTGAAAGAAGGGGGATTGGCAAGCCAGGGATAGAATTCAGTTGGTCGTAATAGAGATTCAGTGAATCCTGTAGAGAATCTGAAATCTGGGATGCCCTTGAAGAGTTTTCCTAAATTGAAGCAAAGGGGTCAAGATATCGTTGAGAGCCTGTCTTTCTAGGGCAGAGGTTCTCAACTTGTGGGTTGAAATCCCTTTAGTAGCACTCCATCTCCCAAAATAATTACATTATGATTCATAAAGGTAGCAAAATGAGTTATGAAGTAGCAATGAAAATAATTTTATGGTTAGGGGTCACCACAACCTGAGGACACAGCATTTGGAAGGTTGAGAACCGCTGCTCTAGAAGAAGGGAAAAGCCTTCAGGCTAGACTGCAAAGAATCAAGAAACAGGGAGGGGCTGGAAGGGAGCTGTCATCTCAAAGTGTCCGGATGGTATGCCACAGGACCTCCCAATATTAGAGATGTCTCCTGGCTTACTCATTCCTGCAATAGAGGACCCCAATATGATCATCTCCCAAGTGTCAGGAGGAGGCCTTCACTCCCACTTTTAGCATAATCAATCAGGAGGATGATCTCTCTCACAAACAAAGGAGGTAGGAAAAGATAGACAGGGCAAGGAAAGCAGTGTGGGTATTTCTTGGCTTTGTAGTTGTCCAAAACAGGTGGCTTTTATAGTAAATATGAATATATCTAGACTTTATTGTTTTTGGCTGGCTAGTGAGCCCCTGGGGTCTGCCTAATTTCTGCCATTCTAGAGAGCACTGGGATTACAGGTTCCAGCCACCTTTCTGGGTGTAATGTGGGGTCCTGAAGATCTGAACTCAGACTGTCATGCCTGTGTAAAGATTAACTTACTCACTGAGCCATCATCGCAGCCCCTGAATTATCATTTTTGACATAGGACTGTAGTGCGAACTTTGGAATTTTGGTTTCTTTAAAAAAAAACCCACAGAAACATTATAAGAACATTTTTTGTTTTAATATCAGGTGTGATGCTGTTTTGCAGCAGCGGATTGTGCTTTGCTTCGTGCTCTAGCAGAGGCATGATTTTTCCAGCTGCAGATAGTTTCTGTGATTGTGTGACTTTTGGAATTCTAGGGACTTTTTAGAAGATGTATAAATGCTAGGGCGCTGAGAGGCGCAGAGGGGGGGCTGTTGTTGGTCATTCTGTGAGGTTGGTTACAGTTTGTAAGTAGTGGTGCACAAAGAAGAAACAACAAGAAGAAATTAGATCCTGACAGTGAAGATGAAACTTGCCCCAAGGAAGTGAGCACCCCTAATCATCAGGAAGTAGTCTAACGATAAAGTTGTTCCCTTTTCAACCACTGACTTTATTCAGGGATCTCTTTCCTCTCTATAATTTTTTTCTCTTTTATCTAGTGTTAGGGGATTGAAAAGGTAGAAGAAAAGGGGTAGAGAAGGGTAGAAGAAAAGAACCCACAAAGTAGCAAATGCTGGTTACATAGGAATACTTTCACAAATTATTATATAAGAATCAAATTGTTATAGACCTCTATACAATGGTCTTAGTTTAGTAATTGTATGTAAGTGCATATATATATATATATATATATATATATATATATATATATATATATAAAATGTGCATTTTCAAATGCTGGTGAAAGAATATAACAAAATACCAGCTGGCAGCCTCCATACCTCAGGGGAACAATCATAAATAATTTTATCTTCCTTTCTAGAATTTTAAAGCATTTATGCAATTTCATTTAAATAAAGTATGAAAGTGATTCAACAGGATGTGTGAAAATACCTAGAAATTTTTGACTCCATGTATTCTCCTCAGGTACATCATTAAAAAGGTGGTTCCACTACTATATATACATGTCCTTTTGAACATTATTCAAAATAGTGAAAAATTAGAAAAAAAAAAACATTCCATACAGTACAACCACATCAAAGCATATTGTAAAGCCATGAAAGAAAATGTTGTTTACAAATGGAAAATGCTTATGCTGTAACAGTGTGAAAAAAGAAGAATGCAAAACTGAACACGCAGAATGAACACAGTTCACTAAAATCCAACAATCTATTCATTAAATGACAAAAAACATTCACATGTTAATGGTTGTGTACATAACTGGTGGGATTATAATTTTTCTCTTCTGCTCTTTTAATGAAAGGCTGTTGTTTCTATAACAGAAACAAATAGATGTTAAAAACAACTGAAGCCGGAAATGTGTGCTGACTGGTGATTAGTCTTAAGCATTCTTTCCACAACCCATCATAACTGGTTCCCTTGTCTCCATTGCCTTGATGTTTAGCTGGGTGTTTCTCAAGTTAAGCACAGAAGGCTGAATGAGAATGAGAAGAGCCAGGGTCAGGGCACTGCTCTCCTGCGTACTTGGGCATGAGAACATATTCTTTCCCAAACCCAAAATTCTTTGTCAGTGAAGTGATCTCTGATTAGACCAGGGGTTACTGGGGATCTCGCACTTAATGTGTACTGTCTGGCATCTGGAAATCTCCTTGAAGTCTAAACTCAACACAAACGGTTCTACGATTTCCATATTGATTTTACAGGAATCTGATAAATGAAGAATGTCCTCACTGTTTCAGAGACACTGGGTTAGATGACCAAGGCACAGCTTCTTATCCTAGAAGTCATGAACACATTGTGAAATTGTATAACTTAGTGTGCGTGTGTGTGTGTGTGTGGGGGGGGGGGTAGGGATCACAATAACTGGGAACAGTGAAAGGTTTTTCGGATCGTTGGTTGTGGGCCTAGCCTTTAACTGCTGAGTCTTCTCTCCAGGCTGTGGCAGGTTTCTAAATATGGAACAACCAGAACCAAATTTCAAGTTAGATGTGTAGGGAATTCAAGGCGGTTTTTGGCAGTACTCACCTGTGTTGCATTGAGTGACTTCACTGCAGCATAGCTTCTGAGAGCTCAGGCACACTTTGCCTTGCATCTTGCTGGCCTACGGATGCTGTTTAAAACACCTGGACCAGATTTGAGACTAGTGTGTATTATAAATTGCAGTATTTTGTACTGTCCATACAAAATTTTCTGCTCTTCTAGAGACAGTTTTTTAATTGTGTGTGTGTGTGTGTGGGGGGGGAACATCTATTCCTCAATAGTGTATCTTTGTATTTTATTGCTTTAGATTATAAAAAAAAATGCTGTTTGAGCGCTGATCTGAAGTTCTTAAAAAAAAAAAAGCATTCAGTGGATTTATAAGCTACCTTTTCTGGGTAAATATACAGACTTAGAAAAGATTGTACAGATTGAGGTAACCCAGACCCAGAAAGACAAATGCTGTGTGCTCTTTCTTATGTACAGTTCGTTGCTCTAAATCTTCAGATGTGAGTATACAATGTGATGTAACCCCAGAAACCAGGAAAGTATAAAGGGGCCATAACAGGACAAGAGGACTAGAGAGGAAAAGAGTAGGATGTAAATAATGTGAAGCAGGAAATAGAAGAATGGGGGTGTTATCTGGGGAGCAAGGAGAAGTCAATACAGGAGAAAGAGGGGGGAGAAATAACATGAAGGTTATTTGATAAAGCCTCTAGGATCTTATTATTTTATATTTTCCTAACACACACACATCATGTGTATATGTATGTGTGTGCATGTATGTATACACCTTAAAGGTACTGACACCACTGGGGTTGGGGCTGACAGGGTGTCCCACAAGAAACAGACTAACAAAACCACATCTTTTTTTGAATAACTCATCAGGATAATCCACGAGACCCCCTAAAACATTATAATCAATTTTGTGGCCCTTGGTTGCCTCTCAGAGATTGAAGCTAAGTTCCTATTGCTGTACTCCTATAGTGCACAATTAGGACACAATACTCAAAGTATTTGATATGGATCTGACCTGTGCTCTATCTTCCTCTAAAGCCCCATTCCTGTGTTCTGTTTTCCAGGGTACCAGAAAATATACACAAGATACCAAGAGAGGGGGGGCAATTAATAGTCCTACCCAGCTGTGACACCCGTCAACCATGGCAAAGACCAGTATAGTAAGATATCCATTAAGGTACAATGGTTGTCTAATGGCATTTAAGACTGTTCTACAGCAGGAAATCCATGCATGCTAATAGAAACTTAGCTAACCCTCCCTGGCTAATGAGGTCATAGATCTTAGAAGAGACTCTACTACCACCACTTTTTTAGAGTAGCTTAATTCCTGACTGCATTCTAAATCTTATGCTTGTCCTTACAGATAAGTGTAACTGTTACCGTTTATCAAAAAGCTTCTCTTTACAGAAAATGGAGACCATCACAAAAATCCACAGCTGGACACAATGCATACACCAACAGATCCTGGGGAGCCCTACCCCAATGGATACACCTACATCACAAGTCCAGCATCTATGGCTCTGCAAACATCACTGAAGAGGGGAAGGGAAGATTGCAAGAACCAAACCCCAGGAAGCCTGCTGTGAGACAGTCTTTCTTAGAAATGTCTGCATACACAAGACCTGAACAAAAACAGTATCAGCAGATATGCTGAGATGGAAGGAGAGATAATTCTCACAGGATCACATCCCTGGATAAGGAAGGATAAGGCAGCCGATGACTACTGAGAATGGGGAGTTACTCTCTATCTTGGACGAACTCCCTAATTAGTTATCTAATACACATAAGATCTCTGAATCTGTATATACACAAACAATAGAATGAACTCAGCAAGTTGTATTTATGTATTGTGCATATATGCATGTAACAATAATAGTGGGACAAGACAGACTATCAATTTGAGAGTTGTGCACCTTGGGAGTAGCTAGAGGAAGAAAAGGGAGGGAGAAAGTTGTAATTATATTTTAATCAAACTGCATTAAATTACAAGGAAAAAAATCAATAAATTTTGTTTTGTGATTAGAGCAGAATTTTCTATAATTTCTGAAATGGATCCAAAAATATCCCTGCAATTTATACTATGTATTTATGAAGAATGGCGTTCTCAGAATAGGTGATCATGAAAATAAATATTGAACACTTGGACAAACATTCAAGATGCTCTGTGTCTTGCAGTATCAAATAATCAGTCAAGATTCAGTTCTTTATGTGAATACTAACAAGCATGTCCATGTTATTAGTAAGCAAATTTAATTTAGTTCTTAGTAAATGATAGTTACATGTATACCAAATAATTGTTGTAAATAATTTTTTGTAATTTATCAGTGAATATATATCTATTATATATTCCTATATATCTATTTTATATTCTTATATATCTATTTTATATTCCTATATATCAATGATCATGTAAAAAATTTCAGATCTAAATTAGTCATGAGTGGAAAGTTAAGGAAATCTTGATCTTGACTATCTAAAGATTATTAATATTTTTTGGAGTATAGCTGCTATTTATTTCTAATTTCACAAGTTTTAAACTTTGCTTTTCATCATTGTAAATAATATATAACATAAAATTAACATTAATTTTTAAGTGCATGGTATTATTAACTATACACACATAGTCATGTTGAATAATGTAAGTTTTGGTCCTTGTGTTTTTGTTTTCAAGGTATTTTCAATTTATTTTTTAATTTATTCTTTGGCCCATTGACTATTCATGAGTAAGTTATTTGTTTTTCATGTGTTTGAGAATTTCTTTGATTTTTGCTTTCATTTTTTTTTTTTTTTTTTTTTTTTTTAGCATTGGAAATGATGCTTGGTATGACTTACACCTCATTTAGTTTCTTAAGACTTTCTGTGCCCTAACGTTCTATACTGTAGAGTGTCGTATTGCTCTTGGGAATAGTGAGTTCTGAGGCAAGTGAGTAGAATGCTCTTTATATGTGGGCTTAGTCCGTCTGTTCTATTTCTTCTTTTCAAACCTATTGTTTGCTTACTGATCTTTGTCTGTTATTAAGAATGGGATATTGTAATCTTCTACTGTTATTGGGTTAACTGTGTGTTTCTCCAGTTCTGTATTTGTTTCATATTTTTGGATGTTCTGGATGCAAAGTCTGGTGAATTCACTGTTTTTACATTACATATATCTTTGTTTGTCTTTCATGGCATTTTAAAAAACTTAAAGTATATCTTTCTGGTATGCATAGAACAACCTCTGTTTGTCCTCTTTTCATTATTATTTGTAAGAAATTATATATTTCTATATTTTAATTTTAACCTATGCATGTCTTTAAATCTTGTTTTTTTTTTCCCCAAAATTCATTCAGATGCTCTATGTCTTATGACCAAGGGATTTAATTGATATATTCAAAATAATTTATTATAGAGAAGAACTTATGACTATCATTTAGTAATTGTTTTCTGTCCATCTTACAGTTTTTGGGGTCTTTCTTTATTTCACTGTCTTATTTTGCAGCGGATAGCTTGAGTCTTCTTATTTTCCTCTGTGCATATTCTACAGTATTCTCTTTATGTTTACTGCAGGGTCTGCATAGCATGACTTATATTTATAACGGTGACTTCAAGATAACTGCATCTTATTTTCAACAACAAATACAAATTTTATGTTTTATTTTGTTCCTGCATTGTTTTGGGGATGCATAGACCTTATGTGTAGTCAGTAAATGGTCTGAAATTTGGCTACACCCTCAGCCCTACATGCTGTCATTTATGTCACAATTATATTTTTAGAGCTGTATTTTTCATTTGTGTCTAGTACCACAAATGAAATTGATTTACACTGTGTCATTGTGGTATTTTACTGGTCTATATTTGACTATACATTTGCCTTTAAAATTGAGCTTTCTTCCTTCATATGCTTTTGTGAGACCCTTTATCATCTTTTTAATTCAATTAAAATTATCTTTAGCATTTTTAAATTTTAATAAATGCAGTGTTGATGAACTCCCTCAGTTATTATTTATCTGAGATTGTATTTTTGCTTAATTTTTGGAGAGGTTAATGCCCAGATATAGTAATCTTGATTGGTGTTATTTTTCTTTCTTTCTTTTTTCATGTTTATTTATTACTTCAAGTTACATTTCCATCGCAGTGCCTTCTTTCCAACCCTACCGGTCCCACGCTCCCACCCTCTACCCCCTCCCCCTCCTATCCTACTCCTCTGGAGTGGGGTGTCTCTACATCCCATACAGCGCCCCCACCCCAGTTCAGCAGTCATATGAGGACTAAGGGCTTCCTCATGAACTAGGGGTCTACATGGCAGCACCACTGGAGCAAAGTGTCTCACTAACAGGTAACAAAGTCTATGTTCCTGTTCCTTTTGGTGTGTTGGTTTTAGGATAGTTATCCTGTACTACATGGCTAAAATCCAATTATAAGTGAATAGATGCCATGTGAATCCTTCTGAGTCTGGGTTAGCTCACTCAGGATGAGCTTTTCTAGTTCCATCCATTTGGCTGCAAATTACATGATTTCCTTGTTTCTGATAGCCAAGTAGTATTCCATTGCGTAGATGTACCACACTTTTTTTTAATCCATTCATCGATTGAGGGACATTTGGGTTGTTTTCAGTTTCTACCTATCACAAATAAGGCTTCTATGAACATAGGTGAGGAGATGTCCTTGTGGTTTGGTGAGGAATCATTTAGATGTATACCCAGAAGTGGTATGGCTGGGTCTTGAGGTAGAGCTATTCCAAGTTTTCTAAGATATCGCCAGAATGATTTCCATAGTGGTTGTACAAGTTTGCACTCCCACCAGCAATGGAGGAGTGTTTCACTCTCTCCACAACCTGGCCAGCATGAGCTGTCATTTGAGTTTTTGATCTTAGCCATTCTGACAGGTGTGAGATGGAATCGCAGAGTTGTCTTGAGTTGCATTTCTCTGATGATTAAGGATGGTGAGCATTTCTTCAAGAGTCTCTCGGCCATTAGAGATTCCTCCTTTGTGAATTCTTGGTTTAGCTCTTGTAGAGAGCTGCGACGTGCCACACCCTAAAGATGGCGCCAGTTTCCGCCTTCCACCAGCCCGATGGTGAGCACTCTCAGTGGTAAACAAGTCCATATTTGGCTAAGACCACTGATCTGGCTTGCTTCCGCATACGTGGGCCTCTAAGATAGCACTACGTGGCTTTACTTGATTGGCTGTTCATATAGTATTTAGCCTGTGGGTTGGGTCTGCCCGGGCATTCGGAAGACTGTTTTCAAGGGACCTGAATAAACTGCTGGAGAAGAGCTTTTGCGAGTTGCATCGTCCTTGCTGGTCGAGGGGGACGCGACAAGTGGTGGCCCGTACGGGGAACCAGAAAAGACTCAGAACTCCTGCAGTCAGGGGCAGCGCACTGGTAAGTTCCTGGGATAAATTGGGACAATAAAGTTTCGCGGAGATTGCGAACAAAAGGTAAAGTTTCGCGGAAATTGCGAACAAAAGGTAAAGTTTCACGGACATTGTGAACAAAAGGTAAAGTTTTGCGGAAATAGCGAACAAAGGGTAAAGTTTCGCAGAGATAGCGAACAAAAGGTAAAGTTTCACAGGGAAGCTGCGAACCGAAAGTAAATTTTTAATCATGGGATTGTCTGAGTCACATCCAATTTTTCTGGCTCTTCAGGAGCTACTTTTAGCTAGGAATTTGAAACTTAAGAAGTCAACCCTAGAGAGATTTTTGAATGAATGCGATTCCGTGGCTCCGTGGTTTGCGGTGTCTGGGAATCTTATGGTATCCTGCGGGGACAAATTAGGCAGGGACTTGGATTTTGCTTGGGAGCAAGGTACTCTGAAGCATGGAGTAAGACCGATTTGGAAGATGGTGAGGAGTTGTTTAGAAGATCAGAGATGCTATAATGCAATCAAGGAGGGAGAATCAGCCTTGGAACTGTTGCAAGGGGAAAGACCTGAGCAGGCAGACAGTGAAAAGGGAAGCAAAAGGAAGGTCCCTCTCTATCCCGATCTTAGAGATTTTAGAGATTTTGAGGACTCAGAGGGCACGGATTCTGAAGGGGAGCTACATGCTCTAATAGAACAGTTAGAGAGGACTGCTATTAGAAAAAGGGAAAAGAAAAAGGTAAAAGAGGAAGACACGTTGGCGGCGGTCGGTGTAAGTAAAGCCATTGCCGCGGCGCCTTCAACTCCCCCTCCATACCCAGAAGCCGTTCAGATAGATCAGCCTGTTCAGTCCCTGAAAGTAGGGAGATCTTTCTGCCCGGGGATGTGGACACAAGTAAGAACAGAATTACAGTTTGCCTATCCGGTATACCAAGACCCACAAGGGAACAGGTACAAGGAACCGCTTGATTTTAAGGTAGTTAAATCCCTTGCAGAGTCGGATCGTAGCTATGGTATTACCGCTTCTTTTACAATGGCTCAAGTGGAAGCATTAAGCAGACATTGTATGACTCCGAGTGATTGGAGTGGCCTGGCCCGTGCCTGCTTAAGTCCAGGGCAATACTTAGACTGGAAAGCTTTCTTGATTGAGTATGCCACTGAGCAAGCAGCCATTAATCAGAGAGATGGAAATCCAGCCTGGGATAGAGATATGCTGCTTGGGCAGGGGAGATTTGCCAACCAGCAGATAGGATATCCTATTCAGGTTTATGAGCAAATAAACAAGATAGCTATCAAGGCTTGGAGATCTCTTCCTAATAAAGGGGAGGTGAGTGGGAACTTAACTAAGATTCTACAGGGCCCCATGGAGCCCTTTTCCGACTTTGTGGCACGAATGGTGGAAGCAGCAGGGAAGATTTTTGGTGACCCGGATGCTGCCTTGCCACTAATAAAACAGTTGGTCTATGAGCAATGTACCAAAGAGTGTAGAGCCGCTATCACCCCTTACAAGAACAAAGGGCTAGAAGCCTGGATGAAAGTGTGTAGAGAACTTGGAGGGCCATTAGCTAATGCTGGTCTTGCTGCCGCGGTAGTACAGTTGACCAGAAAATGTGGAGGAAGTCCAGGAGTTTGTTTTAAGTGTGGCAAGATGGGACACTTTAAAAGACAGTGCCCCAGGGGAAGGAGTACAGAAAGTACAGGAAGTGTACAACGCCCCAGGAGGCCGGGGTTATGCCCGAAATGTAAAAAAGGGAACCATTGGGCTAATGAATGCAGTTCAGTGATAGACATCCATGACCAGCCTTTAACTCAAGGTTATGGTGGCGCTCGTCCAAAAAACAGACAGCGGGGCCCACGACCCCAGGGCCCACAAATATATGGGCAGTAGAGAATCAGGACAAAGAACAGAATCAAGAGAGATGGCCAACCCTCCGCCATCCAAGAGACCGCGGAGAGCCACTGCAGGCTCAGCAGGATTGGACCTCTGCTCCACCACCAGACTCGTATTAACGCCCCAATTTGGGGTCCAGTTAATTGAAACAGATTTTAAAGGACCCCTTGAACCTGGTACAGTTGGTTTGCTGTTAGGGAGGTCATCATCAGCCTTGAGAGGACTTGTCCATCCTGGGGTTATAGATCCAGATTATACAGGAGTGGTTAAGATCATGGTAGCCTCCCCCCGTGGTATAATGGCTATCTCTCCTGGAGATAGAATTGCTCAGTTGATCATGTTGCCGAGCTTACATGATCGCTATGCGGCAAAGGATCGAGAGAGAGGAAAAGATGGTTTTGGGTCCACAGGCACGGATCTGACTTTTCTCTCCTTGGATTTGGACCAACGCCCCGTCTTGGAGTTAAAAGTTGATGGTAAAAAGATCCTGGGCCTTTTGGATACTGGGGCTGATAGGAGTATCATAGCAAAGAAAGACTGGCCTTCAGGTTGGCCCATACAAGCCTCTTCTCAAACACTTCAAGGCCTGGGTTATGCTAAGACTCCAGATATGAGTGCAAGATTATTAAAGTGTCAGGACCAAGAAGGCCACTCAGGAGAAATGCAGCCATATGTACTTGAGCTCCCTATCTGCCTTTGGGGAAGAGACCTTTTAAAGGATATGGGATTTAAATTGAGTAATGACTATTCTGATTCAGCCCAACGTATGATGCAAGATATGGGATATGCTCCAGGCTTTGGAATAGGAAAATATTTGCAGGGGCGGAAAAGTCCCATATATATGCAGCAAAGACAAAAGAGACAGGGCCTGGGTTTTTCCTAGGGGCCACTGAGGAGGGCATTCCCATGACTTGGAAGACAGAGGACCCAGTATGGGTTCCTCAGTAGCCATTTTCCTCTGTAAAATTGAATGCAGCCAAAGAGTTGGTGGATGAACAGATGTCTTTAAAGCATATAAAACCATCTGTATCTCCCTGGAATACACCTATCTTTGTCGTTAAAAAGAAATCTGGAAAATGGAGATTGTTGCATGACCTGCATGCCATAAACCAACAAATGCAGATCATGGGCCCAGTGCAACGCGGCTTGCCGCTTTTATCATCTTTGCCAGCCTCATGGCCCATTATAGTTATAGGTATAAGGGATTGTTTTTTCTCCATCCCTTTGTGTGCCAAAGATAGTGAGAGATTTGCATTTACTGTTCCATCCTGTAACCATGAAGAACCTGATCAGCAGTTTGAATGGGTAGTATTACCTCAGGGCATGGCGAACAGCCCCACTATGTGCCAACTGTATGTGGGGGAAGCCATTGCTCCCTTGAGAAAGAATTTTCCAGATTTAAGATGTGTTCATTATATGGATGATATCTTACTGGCAGCTAAGAGTGAACAACTGTTAGATCAGGCCTATGAAGAATTAGTTCAATTATTAAAAAAGAAAAGGTTGTTTATTGCTCCTGATAAGGTTCAAAAGGAAAATGTGGTTGATTATTTAGGAGAGAAGGTTGGACCTGAAAAGATAATACCTCAAAAGATTGAGATAAGAAAAGATAATTTAAAGACTCTAAATGATTTTCAAAGGTTGTTAGGAGATATCAATTGGGTAAGAGGCTATTTGAAGCTACCAAATTATGAAATAAAACCCCTATATGATATTTTGAAAGGTGATTCAGCACTTAATTCTCCTAGGCAATTAACAGGAGAAGCAAGAAAAGCTTTATGTAAAGTGGAAGAAAGGTTGCAGAGTGCCTTCCTAAAGAGATGGCAGGAAGGACACCCCATTGCATTGTGCATATTTGCCACCTATGGTCAACCTACAGGATTGTTATGGCAGGACGGACCATTATTATGGACCTATTCAAAGATTTCTCCAAAAAAATCCATAGAACATTATCCCACTGCAGTTGCTGCTTTAGCCTTGAATGGTATCCAACAATGCTTGCAGTCTTTTGGAGTTGCTCCTGCCAGTATAATAGTGCCCTATTCCAGTCATCAAATTAAGATTTTGTGTGGCACTGTAGATGACTGGGCAATATTGCAATGTAGCTTTGAAGGAGTGATTGATAACCATTATCCTAA
>CAJQZJ010032273.1:8012574-8051220 GCA_907164525.1 Lophiomys imhausi | reverse complement strand
AAGAAGAAGAAGAAGAAGAAGAAGAAGAAGAAGAAGAAGAAGAAGAAACAAGGAGATAGAGGTAAGAATGTACCAAACCACAGTTTCCACAGTTTCCTTTCCATACAAGGCAGTTACACACACTTTGTTGCACAATTACAAATCCCATTTTACAAGCTGCTTAGACATGTGTTTGCTTTGATGTTCGCAGGGAGAGAATTGAAGTTTAGAAGTCAGGAGTCACTTGTTTCACAAAGCTAGGAGAAAGAAACTGGCCTTGAAATGTAGCAGCAGACCCAGGACCTGTATCTTTGCTTAGCACCACGCTACTTCTGAGCGCCGCTGAGTCTGACACCAACTAAAGGGCCGGGAAGATAGTCTGTGGGCATCGTAAGAGGTCCATGAAAGATGGAAAAGACAGCCTTATCAAGTCATGTGACTAAGATGCAGATGAAATAGGAGGTAAAATCTCTCCACTGTTTGAGAAGAACTTTTTTCCTAGATCTAGACTTCTCAAAGGGTATCCTATGGATCACTGTCCTCCTATCAACTCTTACTACTTTATAAAGAGAAAAAGACCTCAGTCCTAACCAAAATCAAAATTTTGAAGGTAGGCACCTTATTTTTACTGAGAGACCTTTTGTAGTGAGATCTTTTTGGGTGAAGGAAGCAAACCATGGACTTCTATTATGGTGTATTCTTTTTACTGTGTTTTGAGCAAATAGAGACAAACATTTTGCATATTGGCTACTTTGCAAAACACTACTGTAGACATGTTCGTTCCATGGACATGTCTTGTATCTTGCTTAAGGACCCTCCGACGACCTCTGCTTTCTCTCTGTATTGGATAGACTTAGCCTGAGAAGAGTTCAAATCACCTGTAAATTGAGTCAGGGGCTGGGAATGTATGTTGAGTATGTGGGTAAATACAATTTGAGACTGTGAAATGAGCAATTTTAAGAGAGTTAAGCAGGTGCTATCCTTGGGAAGTCTTTACAGTTTCTTATGCAAACTCCTTTCCTTAATAAACTTGATAGACATTGTCCATTGTTTGCCTACATTATCTTTCATTATTTCTAAAGCAAAAATAATTCAAAATATATAAGAAAGCTGTTCCTTCCAGAAGTGAATTCTGAGCAGATCAAACTTGAGAGAGTGTCCAGTGATAAAAACGTGCTTTATCCTTAAAACAAAACTCCATACGACACTGTAGTCATGACAGATGCTTGGATGATAATGTGAAAGACTAATCCATCTCATTTCCAGAGTATCAGATATAGGAATGCAAAGAGTTCTATGGTAGACAGAATGTTCTAAGTTCAAAGTGCTTTTGTACACAGAGGTAAGAGATGCTGTTAATGAGATGGCGCTATGGGAGAAAAGAAGGCTGTCTTTAACAGAGATAAAGCAAACTTTTATATCTTGTGGAATTTGTTTTACCTCATCTTAGAGGGCACTACCCTTCTCCCTCATAGTCTAGCAATTTCTAATTTTGCTTCGAGGTCCACCCTAAAGGTTATCGCCCTTGTTAAGTCTTCAACTTTCCCAGAGAGAACATGTAGCCTTGCTGACTTGGAGTTTCTGTTTAACAACTCTATTACTGCCATGATGTTTCACACATAACATGTCAAAAATTAGGCATAAAATACCAAGTGCATTCCATGGTTAGACGATTTTTTTTTGTGAGACTAGAAAAGCATGAATGAGAGCAAGACAGTGTATAAATGAACATATAACATATCTGGAGCCTGGTTTTGTCAGGTCTTTGTTTTATCTGAACCTGTAGTCATTGTTGCTGCTTTAACACTCCAGACCTAGGTGTTCATGAATTTTTTAATAGACTTAAAGCTATATGCCGTAAGACCTTGGTATTGAAAGTGATAACACTTTAAATTTAACCTTCTAGAGTCCTCCACCAGCCTATAAGTTATTCCTATTCACTCATTTTATTCATCAAGCTAGATTATATACAGCAATTCCGGACTGACTGTACCATATCAGCTATGTTTCTACAGTTGAGATTAAATACCATGTCTAAAAGCAACTTAAGGAATAAGGAGTTTATTTCTGGTGATGGTTCCAGAGGGTTAGAATCCATAATGTGTAGCATGTCAGAAGGAACAAGAAACGGGGTGATCACATTTTAGCCACACATGAAGCATAGAAGACAATTGGGAAATTAGAGAGCTCTAAACCCTCAAAGCTGTCCCCAATGATGAACTTCCTCCAAAAGACTGAACCTCAATGAGGTGTGCTAGGATTCTGACTGCTTGATCTTGTTCAGGGCTTATGAGCAATCTCAGATGCTGTGAGATCATGGGCACAATAGCCACACCATGACCGGAAGACAGCATTTTCCAGAACTCCTTTCTATCATCCAGTTCTTATACTCTTTGCACCTCCTCTTCTGCCGTGTTCTCTGAACTTTGGTGCTAGTGGAGTTAAAAATGCAGATTTCCTATTTACAGCTAAGCACTCAGGTTCTTTTCTCAATGTTCTGAGCAGATGTGCATCTCTTAATTTTAAGCATTACATTGTGAGATTCTGGGAGCTGGTAAAATACTTGGGAAGCATTGTGTTACCGTTTGCTCTAGCAGAAAATCAAGTAAATTTGCAATTTTACATTAAGAACCAAAAAAAGGACATGTCTGATAAATAGCAACAGCTTAATAAAGTGCAGTGGCAGCATGGTTATTAACAGAGAACAGAAGTGGAAACAGTAACGTGTATTTTATTAAAAAACAAGAAAGATTTTTTTTGATAAGATAGCGGGGGTATCTAAAGTCTGAAGGGGTGCCTATAAGAGTAGTGAATTATAATGATTAAAGAGTGTGGTGATAGTGTAAGAGTGAAGTAGGCTAGCCAGTTAGAATAGTCACAGGGACCAGTTCTTGCTTGATTCTGAGATTCTGTTGTTCCTTAAAAGAAATTTCCTCATGCGATTTCTTTTCTGACTACCAAGAAGTGTTTTGAGTGCTGTGGGGAGCCTGTGGAACTTGTGCTGATGCAGAAGCAAACCTTCAGGACGGACCCCACAGATATTTTATAAAGCTACACAACATGTATTCTCTGGCCCTGTGATAGTTCTGATCCATATGTAGTCTCACATTTATTTTCTCTATCATCCAGCTCTGAGTGGGAAGGAAAGCTAAATCAAGCCAGATTCAGACCTATGAGAATACATTGCTAGTTCTTCCACAAATAGTCTTTGGGAAAAGTCTCTTTACCTAACAGCTGGACTCTGGGCTCTCTGTACTTTGGCTTCATGGTTTCTTCAAAACTTTCATTCTTATGGCTGTGATTTCCTTAATCAATTATTTTTCCAAAGAATTTCCAAGACTAGGCTCACATTTGCACAGGCCCATGGCATCTCCAAAGAGCTCATGCTATGGAGTTATTGGATATGAAACTGAAAATGCAGGCATGCGTTGACTTTCTGAATGTTCAATCTACAAAGGACCTATAGCCTTGAATGTCTGCCCTGTATTAGGTAAGGATCTGAGCAAACTCCTCATCTGTGGGCCTTGAACAAAGACAGAGTTTCAACAGTGCTATTATTTTCCCTCCCTTTTGTAGGTGGGGCATTGGTAGGTGGGGAATTCATGAAGAGGAGTACTAGGTGGGGGAAGCAATTGGTTGAGAAGGGCTTTGCATCTCCAGTGCTACTGTGGGATAGTTCTCTGTGAGTTTTGGGGATCATATCTTGATTAAAAATTCTGCCCTATATTTTAAAAATTGTCCTTTATGATTGGATCTCACTGGGAAAATTGTTCAATTTCCATAGGTTTAAGTTTGTCCATCTAAAGATAAAGGTAAATGTATCTTGAAAGGTCATGAAAAAGTACTGTATGAGATGAGGACACCGGTGGCCTCTGTGCCTGGAGCCCTTGTACTTATTTTGAAGTAGTGACGTATCTGATCACAACGACGCTAAAGGTATGCTCTTAATCCTCACTAGTATAGACATGGAAGCTGGGACACAGAAAAAAGAATCTGGCCTTTAGAGCTAGAGAGAGTATGGAGTCAGGACTCACAGCTGTAACTAGTCTCTAGTACTCTTCTGGTCTGAGTAGAAAACAGTCCTGGCATTTCCTTGACTTTTGTGGGTTTTATAAAGAATCTTGCTTGGTGCAACAATGTCGCTATGGGAAAACTCACTGTTGAGTTCAGAGAATAGTTTCACATAGGACATTCTTCACAAGTACTCACAAAGGCAGGACTGAGGAGGCAACCATCCTCTTCCTTCTCATGGAAAGGCAGTGTGTTTAGCATCCCTTACACGTTCCTAAAATGGGTGGCATTAGATGCAGAGGGGAAGTGGAAAACAGTCGTTGGTTTTCTTTTCTGAAAGCAGAAAACAGTGCAATTAGTGGGAAATTTACTCATAATCTTGATCTTCAAAATCTTCTGCCCTTTCATCCCATTAGACATGCCCTTTCTTTTTAAAGGACATGGGGTGGGGAGTAGGCAAAAACCCCTATAAAATAGCCATGCTACAAAATTCTCTTTAATGATGGAAGCTCATAAGAAATGGATCTGGTATTTCATCCAGCCTCTCAAATAATGGCTCTGTTGTTTTGATCTCCAAGTGTAAAGGAAGCTTTATATTCAGGGATGGGCGTCCCTGTCTTGAGCACCTGAGAGGCTGCATTATATATTTGAAACCATTTTAACAATGTCCCTTCCCAGAGTGCGAGGCCATTGCAGCTTTGATGTGGTTAGGCAATTTAGTACAATCATGTAATAGATTAAATTAGATTTCAGCTTCCTCAAAAGATTTGAAAAGAACGTTAAATGGGTGCACCCATAATCTTGCAGCATTCAGAGTGCTTTCTGTTTTCCTATTTCTCATGTAGTAAAGGACTCCAGAGAAGGCAGCATTTCCTCTTCCCATAACCTGAGCAGAGGCAAAGGAGACATTGCCAGGTTTGCTTCTGATGTGTCCACAAATGAGGAAAGAACCACGTCTGAGTAAGAAAAGAGAGAGCAAGCTCCAGGATAGAGTGGAAGAAACTGCTTCACTTCCATTAAATAAATGTCACATGGTTGTTGGTGGAGGTGGTCTTGGAACAAAGAGTTTTCAAGGGATTTAGAAGTAGACAGATGTGAGTTTTAATCTTAATTTACAATTTCTTTGTTGCTAACCTCATTGAGCCTGTTCCCTTCTCCATAAAACTAAAATCACAGTACTAAAACTGAATGACTCCTACAGGATTAAATGAGTTGATGTCAATAAAATGCCTTTCATAGTCAATACTTAATAAACACCTGCTCACTTTCCAGCATGGAAGGTTTGTCAGTTAACATACAAGTGATGAATATGTATTTTAGACAGATCCATTGCCCTGATTGCTGGACACTGAATAAAACAAAACAAAACACCTAATATCTTCAATTAGGCAGTTTGTGTCACCCAAGCTGAAAATATTTCCAAATGGGCTCCTGATACTCATTTCCGTCATACTTTAAGTGCAGCAAATTGCCCTCTGTTCACCTGGCTGTCAAAAGAAGAAAAGTGAGAAGTACAAATGATGCTTCCCTTCCCATCCCTTAGAAGTCATTTATCATGAAGTCCTGTGAAGATTAACCAAGAAATCTTAGTTATATTAATTTCTGGAAAACTGGTTTAATCTGATTCATAGCAGATACATTGAAATAATGTTGAATCATGGCTCCAGCCATTACCCCTTCTTGCTACCTCCACTATCTTCTGTCTCTAATTCTTCTTTAAAATATAAATTTATTTTATATTTATTTTTCTATAATATTACATTAATTCCTTGAGAATTTCCTACACGCACACAGTTGTGTACCACTTCTCCCAGTGCCATGCCTCATCCTTCAATCCTTGCCTCCTGACTTGACAGACTTACAAAAATCATGAAAAAGACACAAACTAGTCTGATTCCAATTTATGCTGCCCACACGGGCATGGGTGTGGGGTCATCCTCTAGAGCATGGCTAACCTACCAGGTACACAGCAAAAGAAAACTGACTTTCCTTCCTATAGCAACCATCAGTTGTCAATAGCTTCTTACTTAGTGCTGAGGGCTTGTGAGCCTCTCCCCACTCCATGATGGAATTTTTAACTGGCTTGATGTTAAGCAGATCTTGTTCAGGTAACCACAATAGCAATGAAATAACCATGTCATATCCAGAGGACAGCATTTCTTCATGCCCCATCCTTCAACTCTGACATTCTTTTTGCTTTCAATTCTATGATGCTCACTGAACTTTGGCTCAAGAGTATATATGCATATATGTACATATGAATAGATATATAGATTATACATACATATATATGTGTGTTTATGTATATATGAATAGATATATAAATTATACATACGTGTGCTCTGTGTGTGTGTGTGTCTGTGTGTGTGTGTGTGTGTGTATCCCCTCTATGACTGAGTACACACGTTGCTTAGTCTCAGTACTTTGAATAATATAGCGAAGGAAACTGACAACAGAGTGAAAAGGCACCCCACAAATGGGGGAACATGTTTGCCAGCTATATATCTGACAGTCAAGTTAAGAAATGACGTATAAATTGGGCAGTAGTGGTGCACACTTTTAATCCCAGCACGAGGGAGGCAGAGGTAGGTGAATCTCTGAGTTCAAGATCAGCCTGGTCTACAGAGCAAGTTCCATGACAGCCAGGGCTACACAGAGGTGAAATTCAGTCTCAAAAACAAAACAAAACAAAACAAAACAAAACAAAACAAAAAAGCATTAGGTCGAGCTCTGGGAGCCTTGCGCACTTTTTCAGTGCTCTGGGCCACAAGACATTCGCCTTTAAGGAACTCTCTCTCAGTAAGTTTTATGCTGTGCCTTTGCTTTACGCTACAACAGTTTAAATTCTGGTAATGGTGTACCTTGCTGTGAACCTCTCCAGTGCGACCTCTCAGTCAGTGAGGGCAGGAGAAAGAGAGAGACTGCATGGACTTCTCATTTTATATATCACATTATCTTGTGATGCTTGGCAGTTTCAAGGGTCCATGAGATTTCTCTGGATGTCCAACAGTCCCTTTGCTTCTCAAGATAACTGATGTCATTTGAATGGCTTGCGCAGTTTCTTAGCCATGCCCTTTCAACAAGGCATATCGTCTGGCGACAAATGGATTTTTGTCTGTATCAGTAAACCAAAGGGTGGCCAAGCTCCTCCTCATGTGCTGCCAGAGGCTAATCTGAACTGCCTACTAATTTCACTAAAAATGCTTAACTTCCACCACATGAACTAGTATCATCCTTTTAGAGGTTGCTATAGAGATTAAAATATACATTTTAAAATTTACTACTAAAAATATTTACCGTTTCATGCCGAATGTGAGGAATTACAACTACTAAGATTCATTTAGTTTTTTCCTTTGTGTATACGAACGCTTGCCTGAATGCATGTTAAGCACCACACAGGCATGCCCCATGTCTGCAGAGGCACCGGTAGATCATTAGATTTTCTGGAACTGGAGTTACAGATGTATGAAAGCCTCCATGTGGGTGCTGGGAGATGTCCTGGGTCCCCTGAGGGAGCAGTGTGTGATTTCTAGTCCAAGCCATCTCTGCACCTCCCTCCCATTTAAATGCTCTTGCTCCTTTGTATCTAGGAACCGTTTTATTTTTGCATTTTTAATTTAATTTAATTCTTTGAGAATGTCTTATAAAGTGAAAAGTTCTTAGCTTATTTTCTCTAGTGATGTCTTCACTTCACTTTTATTCTTGAGTGGTAATTTGCAAGGTCACAGTCATTGACTCATAATCATTTCTTTCACTGACTTTTGGTCCTGGGTATTTCTAGTGACAAGTCAGTACTAGTGTGAGTCTTTGGTGTGACATTTTCCTCTGATTGCTGTTCATGGTCTTTAGTTTTGGGTAGTTTATAAGACACTGAGGTGATATTTTCTTCACAATTTTTGTGGGTTAAGCTCACTGAGCTTCTCAAATATATAAATTTGTATCTTTCAGGAAATATAGGGAAACTACCTCACTTTTTATTTTCATAAAATAAAAAGTTTCTTTCTTCCTTTCTGCAAGTCTAACTACATGTAATGCAGATAATTTGATGTTATATCTTTGCTTTTCATTTCTTCTTCAGAATGGATATTTTTCTTTTCTTTTTCTTTTTTTCTGTTGTGTTTATTTATTACTTTAAGTTACATCTCCATCACAAACCCCTCCTTTCACCCTTCTTAGTCCCACCCTCCCACCCTCTACCTCCTCTCTCACGTATCATATTCCTCTGATGTGGGTTGCCCCCACATCACAGCCCCCCTCAGTTCATCATTTATATGAGGGCACTGGGGGCCTACATAGTAGCTCCCCTAGGGCAAAGTGTCCCATTAACAGGTAACAAAGTCCATGTTCCTCTTTCTTTCAGTATGTTGGTTTTAGGATAGTTGTCTTGTACTATATGGTTAAAATCCTGTTATAAGTGAATACATACCATGTGCATCTTTCTGGGTCTTGGTTAGCTCACACAAGATGAGCTTTTCTAGTTCCATCCATCTGGCAGTAAATTGCATGATTTCCTTGCTTCTGGTAGCTGATTAGTATTCCATTGTGTAGTACCACAGTTTTTTTTTTTTTTTTTAATCCATTCTTTGGTTGAGGGATATCTGGGTTGTTTCCAGTTTCTAGCTATAACAAATAAAGCTCCATTTAGACCAGCACCATTTCTTGAAAATGATTTTTCCATTGTATGGGTTTGACTTCTGTGTAAAATTTAAATCACCATAGGTGTGTGCATTATTTCTGGGTCTTCAATTCAGTTCCATTGATCCACTGGTCTGTTTCTATAGCAGTACCATGTTGCTTTTATTACTACTGCTCTGTAGTATAGCTTGAAATAAGGGATGGTGATACCTCCAGATTTTTTTTTTTTTTATTGTACAGGATTGATTTAGCTATTCTTGTTTTTTTGTTTTTCCATGTGATATTGAGAATTGTTCTTTCAAGGTCTGTAAAGAATTGTGTTGGTATTTTGATAGGAATTGCATTGAATCTGTATATTGCTTTTGGTAGGATGGCCATTTTTATTTTGTTGTTTCTACCTATCCATGAACATGGGAGATCTTTCCATCTTCTGATGTCTTCTTCAATTTCTTTCTTGAGGAACTTGAAATTCTTGTCGTACAGGTCTTTCTTTTACTTGCTTGGTTAGAGTTACCCCCAGGTATTTTATGTTGTTTGTGGCTATTGTGAAGTGTGTTGTTTCCCTGATTTCTTTCTCAGCCCATTTATCTTTTGTATAAAGAAGGGCTACCAATTGTTTTGAATTAATTTCATATACAGCCACCTTGTTGAAGTTGTTTATCAGTTGTAGGAGTTCTCTGGTTGAATTCTTGGGGTCACTTATGTATACTATCATATCATCTACAAATAGGGATACTTTGACTTCTTCCTTTCCAATTTGTATCCCCTTGATCTCCTTTAGTTGTCTTATTGCTCTAGATAGAACTTCATGTACTATGTTGAAGAGATATGGAGAGAGTGGCCATCCTTGGCTTGTCCCTGATTTTAGGGAAGATGCTTTAAGTTTCTCTCCATTTAATTTGATGTTGGCTACTGGCTTGCTATATATCACCTTCATTATTTCTAAGTATGGTCCTTGTATGCCAGTTCTTTCCAGGACTCTTAGCATGAAGGGGTGTTGGATTTTGTCAAATGCTTTTTCAGCATCTAGCAAGATGATAATGTTGTTTTTTCTTTCAGATTTGTTTATATGGTGGATTAAGTTGATGGATTTTCATATGTCGAAACACTTCTGAATTTCTGGTATGAAGCCTACTTGATCATGGTGTATAATACTTTTGATGCATTCTTGAATTTGGTTTGGAATTATTTTATTGAGTATTTTCCCGTCTATGTTCATGAGGGAAATTGGTCTGAAATTCTCTTTCTTTGTTGGGTCTTTGTGTGGTTTAGGTGTCAGTTTATGTAAGTTAAAAATATAAACAAGTATATTAAAAGCCTAATTAATGAGTTTAAATTGAATTTTAAATGAAAAAAAATCAGGCTATGTTGGCATACTAACTTGTGGTGTCATTATCCAAGTCTTATTTACGTAATCATATGGTGGGATTTTTGATCGGAGCAACTTTCCTATTACTTATAGAAGACATTATCTAGTAGCAAGAACCCTGGTCCTATGATGATTACAGTTTTCCCACCTTCTCTTCTGTGATTTCTCCTGGGCTTTGGAGAATTCTGTGGCATCCTACACTTTTTGCTTAGTAATTCCTTTTGAGACTCCTCATCACACAGTAGGAGTGGCTACAGTTAACTCTATTTCTCTTGTTTTCTTCAGGACAGAAAGATTGTGGGTTACCTATAGGAGTCTTGGCTACTTTATTGCGTCAGCTGTGACCTATTCTTGGAGTTAAATCTATTAAAACAATGACAGTGACACTTACTGTACTCTTCCCTTCCTTCCAGGATCTCTTTTCTGTTTTTAAGCCTCAGTAATCAGCTAATTATTTTATCAAACATTTTCTCATGAATATAGTTGGCTGCAGATAGCTGGTTCAATTAGAACTCATATAACTGCACCCATTGGATCCTGTTATATCAACTTGAATGACTCACATTCATAGGCAATACTGATTAAATGTTGAAATAAATTTTGAAAGGCATGATTGTGTATATACCCATTTTATCAAGGAAGCACAGGTGATTCATGTTTACACTATAATACATGCATGTCACAGTCTAATGAAGACCACTAGAATCAGAATATGCCCTTATGCACTATTAAATCCCACATGAGTAATAAAACAACCAATGCTAAGTTAAACTAATGTTAAGCTATTAATACCAATAAATGGTAATGATAAAGAAAGACAGCAGAGTAAAGCCATGATAAGCTTAAGGCAATGGGAGTAATACAATGCCACAAAGTGTTCTTTGTAAACCTCTGTGTTCAAAATTATCTTTCTGAATCATGGTAGACATTATGTAACATGGAGCCTCCTTAGAAATGGAATTTATATCCTGGGTAGATTCTATAAGGTATTAATTTTAGTATATTTTAATTAAAATTAAAAGCTCTTAATATCTTATATTGAAGATATCTATTGGCATCTTTTACCCTTAATCTTGAGAGGAGAGTGAGGAGAGGGTTACTGTAGTTGAGGCTATCCTGAAGTAAATAGTGAGATACTAACTCCAAAATAAAACAGTAACAAAAGCAAAGTCTTCCCGAAATGGCAAGTATTCTCAAAATTCTTTATCAGAAACAGTCATTTTTTTATTGGCCTTGTAGTTGGGGATTCTTGGCACAGGGGCTCTTTCTCAGCTTAATGCATTTTCCTTGTTCTTGGTTGAAGTGGTTGGATTTGGGGATTGAGTGCAGGGTCTGCTTCCAAGGCCTGAGAACTAGACAGAGGAGGAGGGCTGGCACAATATATTCTATTCTATAAGGCCAAATTTCTTTTTATGTTCTCATGATTTATGTTTAGTTCTTTTTGTTTTAGTTTTATAAGTTTATTTATTCATTTTGCATCCTAATTATAGCCCCCTCACCCCTCTCCTCTGGGTCCTGGGTCCTGCCTTCCTGCCCCCTTTCCCCTATTTCCCATCCCCTTCTCTTCAGAAAAGGGGAAACCTCCCCCTGTATCATCCCAACCTAGCACATTGAGTAGCATCAAGACTGAGAATATCCTCTTCCATTGAGCCCAGTCCCTGCAGCTCATTGGGGGAAGTAATCAAAAAACCATGCATCAGAGTCCATGTCAGAGACTGTCCCAGCTCTACTTGCTAGGGGACCCTCATGGTGAACAAGCTGCCCATCTGATGCATTTGTGTAGGGGTCCTATGTCCAGTTCATGGATGCTCTTGATTGGTGCTTCAGTCTCTGTGAGCATCTATGGACCTGCGTTAGTTGTCACTGTTGGTCTTCTTTTGGAGTTTTTGTCCCCTCTTGATCTTTCTTTTTTTTTTTTAAGTACTTTATTTTTTTTTCTTCAAGTAACATCTCAGTCACAAACCCTTCCCTATTCCCCCTTCCTGTCCCACCCTTCCATCCTCTTCCCCTGCAACAGCTTCCCTTTTCAATCCAACAAATGGTTCTTTCTCTTATAACAGTAATTCTATACAAAACAGCAGAATTAACTATGCCCCATTTGTGAGAGTTAAATGGCCCAGTATACCTTCCCAATGTCCAGTTCATACATAATTGGCCCCTGACTTTAACCTTCCCCCTCTAACCATCTCCATGAGTTTAAAGTTCTATAACTGACTTAGCTTTCATACTAACTTGCATCACTATTATAACCATCTTCTTAGATCTAGAATGCCCTCTTGATTCCTAAACACCTCAAATTTTAGCTATGAGACTCAAACTGTCTATTCTTCAATCACCTCAGAGAGCTGAGAAGGATAAATATATCTGATTATATAGGAAGTGCAGGGCCTGCAGTTTCCAATACTAAGAAATGACAAACCAGTGACTACCTGGACAGTTCCCATTTTCTCTCCATACATTCCAGCATCAGTCTTCAGGCTTTTGGTCCTGTTTCTCTGACAGACATTTATTGTAGAGCAGGGATTATGAAGGACTAACCTACCCTGTCTTGGCAGAGCTAGGCTGTTGACTTCCCTGCTACCAAGTTTTGTCCTTTTTGGACAGCAGTCTGTCTGCAGTTGAAGCAAGGAGTTTTTACATGCCAAGAGATAGGCTTGCCACTAATTCAACCATCTCACACTGGAGATTCTTCGATGCTTATCTTCTACTTGGAGTAGAATAGGGGGTGCTGTCAGGAGCTGATATGTCACTATATCAAAAAAAAATCTTAATTTAAGACCACATCTTTGAATGCCATATTTTGCAGATCTCTTGGGGTTTTTGAAGATGCCCTATCTATCTCTTGTATTTAGATAAGCAAATGTTGCTTGTCTCTTAACAACTTGATTACTGAGTAGCTTAGAGAATATCTGTGATAGACTGTCATAGTAGCTAACAAGGTGACATGCATGCATGACTAGGAGTTTTGTTTTTCTTAACTATCCTAAACAGTTTAAGACGGTTGGTATCAAGAGGCCAGAGCTTCACATTTCATTTTTAAGTATCTCTCGGTATGATACCATTAGGAAGCGTTACCTTTAATTTTGTATCAATATACAAAGATCTATTCAAATGTGGCTAAATATACTCTTAATTTTGTATCAATATACAAAGATCAATGCCTATGCGGCCCAATACAATCTTAATATTGCGTCCATATACAAGGGTCAATACCATTGTGGCCAACTATAATCTTAATTTTGTATCAATATACAAATATCAATACCAACGTAGACCAATACAATCTTATTTTTGCACAATAAACAATGGTCAATACCACTTTAGCCAAATATACTACTAATTTTGTGTCATATACAAAGGTATAAGGGCATATTCAATAATCTGACCCTTCTTCTTGGTCCTTCCTGTGCTATGTCTATGTCTCAATTTTTCTCAAGTCCGTGCATTCCTACATAGGAGATAAAGAAGGATACAGAAAAGGGAAAGAAGGAATACCCTGGGTCTAACCTCCAAAACCCAATTAAACAGGACCATTTAACAACTTGTAATCTCTTCCACTAAATAACAGAGTTTTCAGGTGTCCTTCAAATAACCAAAAAAGGGGGGGGCGGAGAAACACCCTCCCCACCCTCTGGGTATGGGACGTTGCTCTCTTAAAATGACTTCCTGCTGATTTGGGTCGTAGTAAACCTGTTTGCGGCCCAAAACAAAATGGAAAAATGGTTAAAAATGTTAATACAATCCTTTCATGTTCAGTCCTTCTGTTCTCAGCTGTTTAGATGTCCTAAAGAGTTTGTAGGCAGAAGCTGAACTTCCAGGCTTTACTGAGGTTC
This sequence comes from Lophiomys imhausi, assembly GCA_907164525.1. Classification (NCBI taxonomy): domain Eukaryota; kingdom Metazoa; phylum Chordata; class Mammalia; order Rodentia; family Muridae; genus Lophiomys; species Lophiomys imhausi. Next base: position 8,037,393 of record CAJQZJ010032273.1, on the reverse strand, counting down.
TGGCTGGGGCATTGTGTAGAGCTGAACGGTCTTAGCGATATTGAGTTGTTGTGGTTGTAGTCTTTTGATGGAGACAGCTATTGAGGGAGTCTGTCAGGCTGAATCATCTGGGTCACTAGTCTTCTTTTGGTGTCTGATTCTGATTTCTGCTGAGGTTTCCGTTGTTCAGTTGTCCCTGGGTTCCTTGAATGGATGCTTTGATTCTCCTGGAAAGATAAGAACAGAGCCCTGCCCTAATCCTCACTCAGGGACAATTGCCCTCTTTTTTTGGGGGGCGGTAGGTAATATTTCTCCTGAAGCAAATTTGGTTTTTTGACAATATATAAAGTGTTGTCTTTCAATCTGGTTTAAAGAAGAAATTATTTTGTTATTTTGGAGCTAAACCAGCTTTAGTGTATATATTTTGAGATCTCGAAGGACAATTTGTTTGTATTGAGTGGGCCTTTTGTAAGTAGCTTTTAAACTTAGGTCCTTCCAAATTCCTATGTGTGTGTCTCTGCATTCTAATTATTGGGATCCGAGACCTGTGGTTCCCATCTGAGGGGATTAAAGATGTGTTCCACCGCTCCTGGATCGAAGTTTTTCTCTGTTTAGAGTTTGTTTGGTATCAGGCTGACCTTGAGCTCTGAGATCTGCCTGTTTCTCTCTCTAGTGTGTTGGGGTTAAGGGTGTACTCTTCTTGAATGATGGGATTAAGGGTGTGTACCCTCACCACCCTTTTCCGTGTAACTCTAGAATTTATAAGTCCACTAACTCTATGGTGCTCCTCCCGTCTCTGCTGAAGTTAAAGGCATGGGTTAACACCACATTTCTCCTGTATTTTACCTTAGTTCTACGTTTTTTCGACAATTGGGGGTTTATAAAACCAGGTTGAACGGCTGTGTCCTTTATTTTATTTACAGTGTTTTAACGTTGTTACCTGCTTTTTTTAAATTAATAAATTTATTTGTTTGTTGCTACAGGTTACATCCTTAACATATTGTCCTCTTTTACCGCTTCCCAGCCCCACCCTCCCATGCTCTACCCCCTGACCCTTCCGTCTTGTTCCTCTGGGGTGGAGTGTCCCTGCATACCAGTCTCTCACCACAGATCAGGAGTCATATGAGGGCCGAGAGCCTCTTCATACACCGGGGGCCTACGAGGCAGTACTGCCAGTGAAAGGTGTCTCCTTGCTGTGGGGGGAAAACTAAAAAAAAGACCAACAGACACAAAAACCCACAAAAAAAAGAACAACAACAAAAAAAGAGAGGAAAAAGAAAGAGAAAAAAAAGGAAAAGGAAAAAGAAAAAGAAATGAAAAAAAAAAAAAGTTTATGTCCATGTTCCTTTTGGTGTGTTGGTTGTAGTACAGATATCCTGTACGATATAGCTAAAATCCTACTATAAGTGAATAGATGCCGTGTGCATCCTTCTGAGCCTGGGTTAGCTCACTCAGGATGAGCTTCTCTAGATCCATCCATTTGGTTGCAAATTGCATGATTTCATTGTTTCTTATAGCTGAGTAATATTCCATTGTATAGATGTACCACAATTTTTTAATCCATTCTTCAGTTGAGGGACATCTGGGTTGTTTCCAGTTTCTAGCTATTACAAATAAGGCTGCTATGAACATAGATGAGGAGACTTCCCTATGTCTCCATGAGGTGTCCTTTGGGTGTATACCCAGAAGTGGTATGGCTGGGTCCTGAGGCAAAGCTATTTCAAGTTTTCTAAGATATCGCCAGACTGACCTCCATAGTGGTTGCACAAATCTGCACTCCCACCAGCAATGGAGGAGGGTTCCCCTTTCTACACACCCTCGCCAGCATGTGCTGTCATTTGAGCTCTTTTTCTTAGCCATTCTAACAGGTGTGAGATGGAATCTCAGGGTCGTCTTGAGTTGCATTTCTCTGATGATTAAGGATGTTGAGCATTTCCTCAGGTGACTCCCGGCCATTATGGATTCCTCCTTTGTGAATTCTCTATTTAGCTCCGTCTCCCATTTTTGATTGGATTATTTGGTTTCTTGGCATTTAGTTTCTTAAGTTCTTTGTAGATTTTAGATAATAGCCCTCTATCAGATGTGGGGTTGGTGAAGATTTTCTCCCAGTCTGTTGGTTGCCGTTTTGTTCTAATGACTGTGTCTTTTGCCTTACAGAAGCTTTTCAGTTTCATGAGGTCCCATTTATTGATTGTTGATCTCAGGTCCTGAGCTGTTGGTGTTCTGTTCAGTAAGTTGTCACCTGTGCCAATGAGTTCGAGGGTTTCTCCTACTTTTTCTTCTAGTATCTTTAGTGTGGCCGGCCTTATGTTAAGGTCTTTGATCCACTTGGAATTAAGTTTTGTACAAGGTGATAGGTATGGGTCTAATTTCATTCTTTTGCAAGTGGACATCCAGTTGGACCAGCACCATTTGTTGAAGATGCTGTCCTTCTTCCATTGTGCGTTTTTGGCTTCTTTGTCAAAGATTAGTTGGCCATTGGTGTGTGGGTCCATGTTTGGGTCTTCAATTCGATTCCATTGATCCACTGGTCTGTTTCTACACCAGTACCATGCTGTTTTTATTACTGTTGCTCTGTAGTACAGCTTGAAATCTGGGATGTTGATACCTCCAGATGCTTTTTTATTGTACAGGATTGATTTAGCTATTCTGGGCTTTTTGTTGTTCCATATGAAGATTAGTATAGCTTTTTCCAGGTCTATAAAGAATTGTGTTGGTATTTTGGTCGGAATTGCATTGAATCTATATATTGCTTTTGGTAGAATAGCCATTTTTATTATGTTGATCCTACCTATCCATGAGCATGGGAGATCTTTCCATCTTCTAAATGCCTCTTCCATTTCTTTCTTCAGGGGCTTGAAGTTCTTTTTGTATAGGTCCTTTTCTTGCTTGGTTAGAGTTACCCCCAGGTATTTTATATTGTTTGTGGCTATTGTGAAGGGTTTTTTTTTCCCTTATTTCTTTCTCGGTATGCTTGTTTGTTGTATAAAGAAGGGCTTCTGATTTTTTTTTTGAGTTAATTTTGTATCCAGCCACCCTGCTATAGTTGTTTATCAGCTGTAAGAGTTCTTTGGTGGAGCTTTTGGGGTCACTTATGTATACTAACATATCATCTGTGAATAGACATAATTTGACTTCTTCATTTCCAATGTTTATCCCTTTGATTTCCTTTAGTTGTCTTATTGCTCTAGCAAGAACTTCAAGTACTATATTGAAGAGATATGGTGAAAGTGGACATCCTTGTCTTGTCCCTGAGTTTAGAGGAAATGCTTCAAGCTTCTCTCCATTTAATTTGATGTTGGCCACTGGCTTGCTGTATATTGCCTTTATTATTTCTAGGTATGGTCCTTGTATGCCCGTTCTCTCCAGAACTTTTAGCATGAAGGGGTGTTGGATTTTGTCAAATGCTTTTTCTGCATCTAGCGAGATTATCATGTGGTTTTTTTCTTTCATCTTGTTTATATGGTGAAATACATTGATAGACTTTCGTATATTGAACCATCCCTGCATTCCTGGGATGAAGCCTACTTGATCATGATGTATGATATTTTTGATGTGTTCTTGAATTCGGTTTGCTAGTATTTTATTAAGTATCTTTGCATCTATGTTCATGAGGGAGATTGGTCTGAAGTTCTCTTTCTTTGTTGGGTCTTTGTGTGGTTTAGGAATCAGAATGACAGTGGCCTCATAGAATGAGTTTGGCAGTGTTCTTTCTGTTTCTATGTGGTGGAAGAGTTTGAAGAGTAATGGTGTTAGCTCCTCTTTGAAGGTCAGGTAGAATTCCGTGCTAAAGCCATCTGGCCCTGGGCTTTTTTTGGTTGGGAGATTATTAATGACTGTTTCTATAACCTTAGGGGTTATTGGGCTGTTTAAGCTGTTAATCTGATTTTGATTTAGTTTTGGTAGGTGGATCTTATCGAGGAAATTGTCCATTTTGCTTAGGTTTTCAAATTTGGTGGAGTATAGATTTTTAAAGTATGACCCGACTATTTTCTGGATCTCCTCAATGTCTGTTATTTCTCCCTTTTCATTTCTGATTTTGTTGATTTGGGTTCTTTATCTTTGCCTTTTAGTTAATTTGGCTAGGGGTCTGTCTATTTTGTTGATTTTCTCGAAAAGCCAACTCTTGGTTTCATTGATTCTTTGTATAGTTCTTTTTGATTCTATGTTGTTGATTTCAGCCCTAAGTTTGATGATTAACTGCCTTCTGCTCCTCTTGGCTGTGTTTGCTTCTTTTCTTTCCAATTCACCCAGCTTAGCTGTTAATTCACTAATATGAGCTGTCACAATTTTCTTTTTGAATGCACTTAGTGCTATGAACTTTCCTTGTAGCACAGCTTTCAATGTATCCCATAGGTTTGGGTATGTTGTGTCTTCATTGTCGTTGGATTTTAAGAAGTCTTTGATTTCCTTCTTTATTTCTTCCCTGACCCAGTGGTCATCCAGTAAGGAGCTGTTCAATTTCCATGTGTGTGTAGGCTTTCTGTTGATTCTTTTGCTGTTGAAGACCAGCTTTATTCCATGGTGGTCTGATAAGATACAAGGTGTTATTTCAATTTTCTTGTATCTATTGACACTATCTTTGTGTCCAACTATGTGGTCGATTTTGAAGAAGGTTCCATTGGGTGCTGAGAAAAAGGTGTATTCCTTTGTGTTTGGGTGAAAACTTCTGTAGATGTCTGTTAGGTCCATTTGTTTCATGATCTCTGTTAAACTCAATATTTCTCTGTTTGGCCTCAGTCTTGATGATCTGTCCATTGTTGTGAGTGGGGTGTTGACGTCTCCCACTTCTAATGTGTTGTGATCGACGTGCGATTTAAGTTTTAGAAGTGTTTCTTTTACAAAAGTAGGTGCCTTTGTATTTGGGGCATAGATGTTCAGTATTGAAATTTCCTCTTGATGAATATTCCCTTTAATGAGTAAATAGTGCCCTTCTTTGTCTTTCTTCATTAACTTCAGTTGGAAGTCTGTTTTGTTTGATATTAGGATGGCTACTCCAGCTTGCTTCCTGGGTTCATTTGCTTGGAAAACCTTTTTCCCAGCCCTTTACTCTGAGGTAGTGTCTATCTCTGGTAGCGAGATGTGTTTCTTGTATGCAGCACAGGGACTGGTCTTGCTTGCGGATCCACTCTGTAAATCTGTGTCTTTTTATTGGGGAGTTGAGACGATTGATGTTGATGGATATTAGTGACCTGGGGTTGTTGTTTCCCATTAGTTTGGTATAGGTGATGGTCCTGTACCTCTTTTGGTTTTGTTGCTGAGGGGTTTTCTATTCCCTTTGTTTCCTTGGGTGAAGTTTTCTTCTCTGGGATGGAATTTTCCTTCTAGTATTTTCTGTATTGCTGGGTTTGTGGGGAGATTTTGTTTAAATTTGATTTTGTCATGGAATATCTTGTTTTCTCCATCTATGTTGTTATAGAGTTTTGCTGAGTATAGTAGTCTGGCTGGGCACCTATGATCTCTCAGGACTTGTAGGATATCTGTCCAGTTCCTTCTAGCTTTTAAAGTTTCTGAGGAGAAGTCAGGTGTAATTTTGATGGGTCTGCCATTGTATGTGACTTGACCTTTTTCTCTTACAGCTTTTAATATCCTTTCTTTGTTCTGTACATTTGGTGTTTCAATTATTATGTGGCAAGAGGAGTTTCTTTTCTGATCTAATCTGTTAGGTGTTCTGTAAGCCTCTAGGATTTTTATTGGCATCTCTTTTTTCAAGTTTGGGAAGTTTTCTTCTATGACTTTGTTGAAGATATTTCCTGGAACTTGGAGTCGGGAGTCTTCTCTTTCCTCTATGCCTATGATTCTTAGGTTCCGTCTTTTCATTGAGTCCTTGATTTCTTGGATGTTGTGGGTGAGAGATTTTTTAGACTTCTCATTTTCTTGGATGTTGTACTGATTTCTTCCATCGAATCTTCCATGCCTGAGATCCTTTGTTCCATCTCTTGCATCCTATTGTTGATACTCACATCCGTAGTTCCTGTTCTCTTCCCTTGATTCTCCACTTCCTCTTTGAACTCTGACTGTGTTTTCTGTATTGTTTCTATTTATATTTTCATGTCTTGTATGGTATTGTTCGTTTTGTACATTTCCTTCTCCAGCTTACTTGTTTTTGTCTGAAAATCTTTCATTGCTTTGTCCTTTTCCTGTTCAAGCTCTGTCACCTTGGCTTGGAGCTCTTTAATGGTGTTGTTCATTGTTTTGTCTTGTAAAATTGTGGCTTTTTTGAATACCTTCATAGATTTAAGTTCTTCTTGAAGGGACTCTATCACTTTCCATAATGCAGAATTGTCATCGTTTTCATGTGTTACTGTTGGTGTGAGGTCATCCGAATTGGATAAGCTAGGATAATTCTGCTTTGTTGGAGTCATATTTCCTTGATTTCTATTTTTTCTTGGACCTTTGGCCATGTGGGTGTGTTTAGCTGTCTGTTCTTGTCATTTTCTGTGCTTGGATCCACAGGGAATGCTTTGGTGAAGGAGTCGAATTACTTGGCTATCTGTCCTTGCTTACAGGGGGATCTCAGGGTCACTGTGGGTTTAATAGCCTGAATCGCTGTGAGCTGGTGCAGCCTATTCCCAGGTAGTGAGTAATGGTCAGGGATTGTTTCACTGCTCCCAGTTCAGACTTCTCTATGCTGCACACTGAGTGATCAGCCTGTAATTGTTCTGATGGTATGGACCTGTTTGCCCAGGCACAGATTTTGTGGGGTTTGTTTGTCGTCATGGAGGCTGACAGGGCCCAGCTCCACACCTAATATGTCTGGGTTTACCAGAATACAGCTATGGTCCCCTGGCTTCTGGTTACCCACTAGGCTTCTCTGCCACAGGCCTGGCCTCTTCCCTCCCTATCTGCTTTTCCATGTGTGGGTGGAGCTTCGGCCTCTCCCGCTGTCTGAGCCGGCCTCCTGCCCTAGCTGCTTTGCCGTGGGTGAGCAGAGCTTCGGCCACTCCCACTGTCTGAGCCGGCCTTCTTCCCTAGCTGCTTTGCCGTGGGTGCGTGGAGCTTGGGCCCCTCCCGCCATCTGATCCGGCCTCCTGCCCTAGCTGCTTTGCTGTGGGTGGGCGGAACTTCAGCCCGCCCTGCCATCTGAGCTGGCCTCCTGCCCTAGCTCCTTTGCTGTGGGTGAGCGGAGCTTCAGCCCCTCTGGCCGTCTGAGCCGGCCTCCTTCCCTAGCTGCTTTGCCATGGGTGCGCCAGGGACCAGCCCCGCCCACCTGTGCCCGCTTCCCACCCCAACTGCTCTGCCCACCCACCTCCCGCTCCAGCTCGAGCGGCTGCGGATCACCCGCCGAGCGCCCTGTTTCTTCCTTGTTAAGACTTCAACTATTCTGCAAAGTTTCCTAAGTAGTTATAAGGTCCTCCTGAGGTGTGGGAAGCTCAGTAGGCTAGTGGGCGATCGCCATGTGGTCTTTGATTCTGCCTGCTGTGTGTTTGGATTGATCTTACCAGGCGCCTCTCCAAATCGGAGTTCCCGAATCCCGGGTTTAGTGGCTTCCGTGTCTGCGAGAGATGGGGGGAGAGCCTTGCCCTGGGACTTTTAACAGTCCCTTGGGAGCTGTGCGTGTTCCCAGAGGGGCCAGACCCTCCGGTTTTTTCACAGTGTCCCACAACTCTGTGTTTTCTATGGCTCTTCTCTCCCACATTCAAAATGCGTCCATGCAGTTTGCCGCCATCTTGCCCCCCCCCTCTTGATCTTTCTATCCTTCTCCCCATTCTTCCACAGGATACTCCAAGCTCCACCTAATGTTTGATGGCGAGTCTCGGCCTCTGTTTGGATATTCTGCTGCATGGAGGTTCTCAGAGGATAGTTATGCTATGTTCCTGTCTGTAAACATAGCAATTAATAGTGATAGGAGTTGGATCTTTCCCTTGGGGTAGGTCTCAGGTTGTGCCCGTCATTGGTTGGATGTTCCCTAAATCTCTGCTCTATCTTTATCTCCACACATCTTGTATACAGGGTGAATTGTGGGTGGGTTGGTGATCCCTTCCTCTATTAGAAGTCCTGCCTAGTTAAAAGGAGGCCTCTTTAGTCTCCATATCCTGTGCTGGTAGGGTCCTCCCTATATACTGCCAGAAGTCTACCCTGTCACCAGTCTCCAGTCAGTCTCAGAGATGATCCCCCACCTCCAGTTTCCATCTTTCTCCCAACTCTCATCTCATGTCCTGGTCTCCACACAACTGATACCTACCTCCCTTTTCCTCCTCTCTTCTTCTCCTATCCAGTTCCCTCTCTTCATCCACTTCTGCTCTCTATGCTGACTATTTTATTTTCCCTTCTGAGTGAGATTCAAGCATCCTCCCTTGGGCCCTCTTAGTTACTTAACTTCTTTGGGTCTGTAGATTGTTGTATGGTTATCCTGCATTATGTGGCTAGTATCTATTTATGAGTGAGTACATATCATGTGTATCTTTAAATCTTGTTGCATGCTTTCAGTAGCCCTTCCTTTGACTTTGGAAAAGACAGATTGTTATAAGACTACTACTAAGTCTACTTGTATCAGTTGTTTCTAAGACTGAATGAAATAATGCATGACTCCATTAGATTGAAGCAAGAGGCCACCTCAGTCTTGCTTACTTGAAGGCTCTTGTAGGCATTTGGAACAGTGTGTGGTTTGTACTAGGTGCTGAATAAACATTTGATATATATATCAGTTGGATAGGTTAGTATCTGAGACCTAAAATTTGTAACAAAAATCAATACTTTCCTTTTGTACATCACTGACTGATGATGAAGGAAGAGGGATGTAGGAAGGCACTAGTGGAACTCTCTTGTTAGACATTAAATGAAGATGACTACCATTCAAAATACAGGCAGGAAGCAGCTGGCAATTGACAGCAGAAAGACGGTAGCTCTAGATCTATGAGGCTGGTTCCAGGTAACCTTGTGATAAATGTTAATCATTATTATTTTTATGGTACATTGGATGAGTATCTTTTACATCTTTCAAAGCATGTTCCAAAGTTATTATGTTACTTGTACTTTTAGGATGGCCTAAAAGAAAAGCTGTAGACATTTAATGGACACTAATAATATATGCATATTGTGCATGTTTTTTGTAGATATGAATTTGTTTCTATTTGGCTGATAGTCCAAATGCAAAGAGCCTGAGTCAGAGAATTGAAATTGTTTGGTGTCATAACGATGTTTTTGAGAATGAGTTGTCTTCTCATAAATCTTAGTCCTCACTATAAAGTATAAAATCTTGAAGAAAATAATTTCCTTGGGCCTTCATTTCCTTATGTGCAAACTTTGGTGATGGTATATATTTTACAGAATTGTTTGCTTACCTATGATGTACTTATTATTACTGTATCCAAACCAATTTATATTCTGGAAACTTGAGATACAAGGTGGAATCTGTTGTAAAATTGAAAGGTGTTACTGAGTATGAAACCCTTATATTATTATCTATCATAAAAAGCAATCAATAAGAGGTTTTGACATTAAAATAATCAATGGTATTTTCTGTGGCTTAACATAGCTTGGATTTCAACATGTGAAAATGGAACTTTTATACTGTAGAAAATACTGTTGTTTTTTTTTCTCTCCAGTCTTGGCTTTTGAGATTATAGATTTGCCAAAAACTCCAGTAAGCTAATTTTCAGTTAACCAAAGATCAATTTGACTCAGCAAATTCCATCTTTCTTGGTTTGATTTTTCTTACTTATAAATGGTGAATGTGTATCAGAATATGCGATTTCCAGGGTGAAAGGATTTGGAAGGGACTGGTACAAATACTGATTGAATATCACCCCTGTTATATCATACACAGAAATTTTTGGTTGTTAGCCTAGCTTTTAAAGAATGAGCCATTTCTCCAGTCCCATACACAGAAATTTTTAGGACTTTTTAACAATAAAGCTTCTTGAAGGTGGAGATTATTTAAAGCAGTAAATATTCATGGAAAGCTCTCGAACATGCCATGATAGATAAACAGAAGTGTACACAGTTTGAGTATACATGCCACACAACTCTCAATGAGTTACTTTCTTTTGAGGTAAAGCTCTCCTAAATTAGTAGCTCAGAAATATTTAAGAGTTAATGAACGATAGTACATTGTCATAACTTCTCCATTTGGAGTTTTCCAAGTATAGTCTCTAGACCAAGTATAGTCACAGGGAAGAGGGAAAGAAAGACTGTGTTGAAATGAAGACTCCTGGACTTCATTCTCATTTTGCTGAAACTGTAATTCTAGCTAACAATCATGTTATTATCACACCAAAGGAATTTGAGAAGACTATTTCTGTTCTATGAATGAGAGTGATTATATTGAATTGACAATAAATAGGGTAGAAATGTGACAATTAGAGATGGAAAGATAACCTGCTGAACACTAGGTAATAGGCTAAGCAGCTTACAATTTGGATATATATACACATATATGCACAAATATACATAAACACACATATATATACAAAAATTAAAATGGATATATTCATAAATCTACATTTCTATATATGTATATATAATATATATCAATTTTTTCCTTGAATGCCAAGTTATGAAGGAGGCATGAGAATATGAGAATACTCATTATGGTACCCTTATTACATTATTTGCATTCCTAGAATTAGAAGAAGTGGTTTAAAGATAGGAATGTGCATATGATTTATATTAAATACTTACGCTTGTTTAGGTTGTATGAGTTTCCTTCTACTAAACAGTGCCCATGTACACACTACAACAAAACCCTGAGTCCTTACTGTCTTGTCTGTTTTTGAAGAGGTGGCTATGTTTCTAGAATTCAGTTCTCTCACTCTCTATAGCTCAAATGTTATATAAAGCTATGCTTCTACTTCTTACAGGGTTGTATTTTCTTAAATAACCAGTAAGAGACATCAAGTAACATAAAAAAAAAAAATACTCCTCAACAAGCCTGGCATCTAAAAATCATGCTATTCTATTCTTTACCAAGTACATTTTTGAAGACAATTTAAATAATAAAAAATGTATCCCTTATATGTGTTAGCAATCTGAGTAGAAGTCCAGTGAGCTGAAAATGTATTGGCATTATTTATAATTTATAATTTTATAATTTAGAATGCTTTCAGTCACCTACCTTCCAAGTTGGGCTGTATATATTATCACCAACATAATTTCAAGGGACTATTCAGCAAAACTAGTCAAATGAAAAATGCTTCCACATTTGCCATGAATTTTGCCTTCTACATTTCTGGATAAATGATGCCCAACTTCTGGTACCTTCTATATTCAAGGAAAAGTAGATGGCCCTTTCCTAGATGGCCACTCTATTTATAATGGAGGACACTATATCGTAGAATAAAAACCCTCTGGGAAGCATTTAATGTTGCCTTCTGACAGCCTGGAGCTTTTCCTTATGACTCGTTAACCTGTGCACAATGATTTTGATGCTCAGAGGTTAGTGCTGACTGGAGTTGTGACCTAGTACTGTCCTCACTTGCCTTTAGCATGGTCCTCTGTCATTGCTCACTTGTGGTGTGGTGCAACTAAGCTTAGCATACAAAAGTTTTCTTGTGAACCTTGGCTTGTTTACATTTCATCTCCTTGTGTATTAGTTTTCTCATGATACTACACAATATTGGCCATGGCCAGGGCCAATGTTAAGCACTTCACATTCATTTGAACACTGACTTTTTTAGTTTCTCTCCATGTCCCTGTATTCTTGACAGCTGGTGGAGAAGACAGAAAAGGTTTGACAAAGATGAAGATGACCTTATATTGATTTTATAAGAATAATTCTCTACTTCTATAACCACGCATAATTATTCATAATACAATGTTTACTTTCAAAATGGAACTGTTTTAATTATTAAATCATGTAGTTACTCCATATATCTTGTATTCTGTACCATGGAAATGGGCTTACACTATACAACTACTTCCAGTGTCCAAAGATACAGAAGTATATGCAAATAAAAAGCATCCTTTGGAACTGGAGGCACTGCTCAGTGGGTTATATGCTTGCCATGCAGGCATGAGGATCTGAATGCAAATCTCCAGAACCCATGTAAAACCACTATAGCAATGTGTGTGTAATTCCAGGGCTCTTGTGGGCGGTAGAGAGAGAATAATCCTGGAAAGTCATGAGTCAGCTAGTCAGCAGTATACAGCAGTAAACAGTAAAGTGACCCTGTCTCAAACAAGGTGGATGAAAGGTGAAGATTGACATCTGAGGTTGCCTTCTGCCATCCACAGGCATGCTGTGGCATGTGTTCCTGCACATATATAACATATATACTCACACATCTCACACACACACACACACACACACACACACACACACACACACACACCACACTCACACAACTTCACAACTTATAAAACTAATAAATGCTTTTCATTAATTTTCATGTATTATAAAGCTTTTAAAAAACAGCTGTTTATAGCACAACCCCTGGTGAACTGCAGAGGTTAAAAGAGTAGTTATTATATTATTGTCTGGTAATTTTTCATGTTACTTGGCAAATGTGGGTTGTAAACTTAAAGTGGGTCACTCCCAGTGTCACATGCGGCACAGTAAGTCAAAGGGGTCCATATGCAGAGCTTCTTTTTTCAAAGCAAGAACTAAGCTTTTCTGATAACTTTAGACTTTGATTTCTATTGTTGATTACTTTACCAATTCTATTTTTCAAAACTTTTAAGCGAGGTAAACAAAATGCTACTGTGACAGAGAATGCTGCTAAATAATGGGAAGAGCTGAGAAATGTGGATCTAATAAATGTGAAAGAATTTGAGGTAAGGGAAGACAGCACATTGGAAAGATAACTATTGGCATTTTACGAGTGAGGGAGATTTCATTCAAAAGGTGTGGTGGGAATGGGAGAGTCCAGGGACAGCTCTACCAGGCTTTTTGAGCTATCATTTATTTTGAGGTGATTGTAGTCTCAGCAAAGTCTTCTGTTTATAGACTGTAAGAAAAGTCTCTTCTATCTTTGGTCCAAACAACGTGTATTCTCTCTAAGGCTGCCAAGTTCCAGGTCTGGTACTGAATGACAAGCCTTGGGGCAACCACGTGTCCTCAACTAGAGATGCATTCCTGGAGATTTGTGGTCTCTCCATCTGGGATGCAGGTGATGGATTAGATCATGAATGAGAAAAAGGCCCCAGAGGGGATATGAACCCCTTGGCTCAGCAGGGGATCTAGCTAGAATAGTATGAAGACCACAGTCAGGACCAGGCAGGGGGATTCTCAAGTCGTCACTGCAGCACACATGGGTCAAGTGTGATGAGCAGGTTGATGGTTTACAGTCTGTACCACAATGAAGGAACATTTGTGCTTTTGAAAGAACAGATATAGTGAGGTTTTAAAGCAGAAAATTTTGTAGAAGTCATGCACAAGCACACAAACAAAAGTATAGATGAGGGAAGAGGATGTTCATAAAGAAGAATAGATATATCCCATTGCATTAGCTGTGAGAGGCTCACAGGGAAAATCAGCCCTTGATTCTATAAGTATGTCAAGTGTTGTTGAATAGAAGGCTGGATATTTTATATTCTGAGTAGGAAATAGCTGATTTAAAGATGGCCACCCATAAAAGATTGGGTTGAAATCCTAGATCTATTTATTCTTAATGTCTGAAATATATTTGAATGTGTGTCATCTTACCTTGGTTAAAATCAGACTCTGCATTTTTCTGCCATCTAAAAAGGTAAGCATGCAAAGCCGGGTGTGGTGGTGCATGCCTTTAATCCCAGCACTTGGGAGGCAGAGGTAGGCGGATCACTGTGAGTTCAAGGCCAGCCTGGTCTACAAAGAGAGTCCAGGACAGCCAGAGCTGTTATACAGAGAAACCCTGTCTCAGAAAACAAAAACAAACAAACAAAAAAAAAAACAAAAAACAAAAAAAAAGGTAAGCATGCTTGAGAACTCAGTACATAGTGCATAGTGTTCAATAGTATTTATTAATGGTCTTCTTATTCTTAGAAGCATGGACTGGATGTTACATAGAAAACTTTGGTGGAGGAAAATAGTAGACTATAATGTATCATTCATTTACCCCTTTATCTTGTAATTTTAATAACTGTTTATGCTATACTGGTCCTATTCTAGCTGGGGATAGACATAGAAATTAACAAAAATCTCCCCTTCTTGAATAAACTTTAGCCTGGGATAGGAACTTGCGAACCATATTGGAGGCAAATGCCAGCAACAGAGTCGAAAGAAAATGGAATTGAGGCTGGGAACTAGGAAGTAATTCTTCATCCTCTCGCTGGACAGTTTTGAAGGCTCCCTCTGGGACTCTGGGAACTCCAGCCATAGGATAGAAGAGCAGAGGAACCTGAGATCCTGGAAGTGTTCAACAGTGGCTGCCCTACAGAAATTTGTCACACTTCCTACTACTACAACTTCTGGGTGACAAGTAAGCTACTGAGGGAAATCACAGGTGAACAACTAGGCTTCTGATGATAACTTGGTTCTTGTGATAGCTTGTATTTGGAGATGTCTGCTGTTCTGAATAATTGCCACTTGATTTTGGAAAATATGATGGGTTCATCCAGATGAACAGCTTACCCAGTAGACAGGAATGAAATGATGGCTGTATGAAATGAGACCCAAAGTAACTGGACATTTGTATTTTATGCCAAACTCTCTTTGTGGTCTCTGTTGATAAGTTGAATTTACCTTATGAATTATGAAGGGAGGTCCTATACTTTTTCTGTCTGTTTGTTGCACAATATTTTGGTGACTTTCTTAACCTCATTGTCCAAACCAACTCCCTGATAGGCTTTGGTTCTATCTAGAAGCAGTGTGATAGGAGAAAGAGCGAGTGTGTTTTTTCCAATCTGAGGTAATGACCTGACACCACGTACACGCAATCACTTACGTGTAGATCCCTCTGGCCATGATCCCAAGGTTCCAGAAGAGGCTACTTGCCAAGGAAAATTCAATACATACCTTGATCCCAAAGGGTCATTTCTTTAGTCACATGGACACCTGTCAGGTTAATATACAAACGGAGGCAGGTTCACTTCCAGCACTAATCCATATGGTTTCTAAGCCTTCTTTTTGTCATTGCCACTCTTCAGACTCACGTCCATCAGTACAGTTTTGGTTTGTAGCTCTGTGGTTGTATAAATGTGAACTTCTGTTCAAGCAGAATCTAACCATATGTGTTATATGACAAGCCTGGCACAAAGTATATGCTCAAAATGCCTGACCCTATTAAGTGATTGGTGAATGAATGGAATCTTTCAAAAGCAAAATGTTACATGATTCCTACATGAAAACAGACATTGAACTGGGCCTCTTTTTCCTACTGGGACAAGCTGAGCCTTTTTCTTTGCTTTGCTTTTTTTTGGGGGGGAGAGGGTTGTCTCTTTCTTTTAAAAGTCTGACCTACAGAGTCCAGAGAACCTTGAGCTAGAACTTACCTAAAAGCTTCCTCCCTGATGACTAATTTTAATGGAACCAGAAAGAGTCATGCAAACTTCTAAAGGAAGGAAGCAAACACCAGTGCTACCTAGCTGTGCTATGTTTTCTCCATAACTATTAGTAGCATGATATAATAACTCTAAGGGTGCAGTAGTGGCATATATACTTTTGTGGTAACTTAATAGCTCTCTAGTTGGACTTAAGACCTGCTCATCTAGATAAAAAAGTCATGCCTGGTACTGGAAACCTTGCTAACTACCCAGGGGTAATGAAGTTATAGATCTTGGAGAAGAACCTACAGTTGCTATTTTACTAAACCAACACAATCCCTATCTACATTCTTGAATATTTGTCCTTAAAACCACAGGTAAGTGTAGTCCTCACCCTCATTAAAGAACTTTAATCATTAAAAACCACAACCAATCAAATTTCAGACTTGTAGAGCCCAGCCTCAATGGATACTATAAAACAACTGCACCTAAAGCTCAGGGTTTATTACAGATGACGAGGGATGAAAGATTGTGAAATCCAGAGGATCGGGGAGTTTGTTGTGAGATTGTGTCTCCTAGTAATGCCCAAGGTCTCATAATGTCTCACCAATACTATTACTTAAACATTAGCTGAACAAGACAACAATAGACTTGCTAACATGGGAAAGTCCAGTAGACCTCAACCTTACATAAATAATTTCAGTCAACTGAGGAATAGTGGAAGCAGGAGACAGTTTTATCTACATATGGGGGAACCAACACAAATGGTCAGCCCTGAAAACATATATATATATAAAACATTATACAGACTGAGCAGATATTTATACACACACACACACACACACACACACACACACACACACACACACACACCAAGAATTAATGAAAAAAAGAGGCCATGAATTTGAAATATTAAGGAAGGGTATATGGAAGGGTTTGGAGGAAGGAAATGAAAGTAAGAGTTGATGTAATCATATTATAATCTCAAAAAGCAAAAGAAATAATTCTTACAAACACTGTCCTTTTTATATAAGGACTGAGGGAACAAGTAAAGAAGTGAAGCCAGAGTTCTGACATTCCCAAGTTACAAAGATCATTCATTTCCAGGATTCTCTAAGCCTTCACTGTACTCCATGGGTAGGAGCTAGGCAGCTTTTTCTGACTTGGTTTTACCAAGTGGAAGTAACATTCCGCATACCCTGCCACATCAAAGGAGCCCTGGGAGCACGGAGGAGTGTTATTGTGGCTTCTCACTTCAGGAAGCAAGTATAATGATGCTATTCATGGCATTAATTGAAAAAAACTATCATTAAGTCTTTGAATGTCTTATAATCATGGGGAAGGGAACTCGTACTTTAGAGCTCTGGATATGCTAGGCACTTTGCAACCACTGTCTCTTTTAATCTTCTCAATGTGTTATAAGAACACTGAATCTCCATATTGTAGATAGAGATCATCTCAAAGAGATAAATAAATAAATAAAAAGTACTTACATAAGTACTGATTCTGGGCTTAAAACTAAGATATATGCCTATCCCAAAACATGTATTCTTTCTATGATGCCAAGAGGTCTCCCTTATAGTCCAAGAGAACTTTGTAACACACAAAGGTGTTTATGTGACTTCATAAAACTATCTCTCAGGCCTTGTAATGACTGTACAAGAACAGTGACAGGAGTTTTGGTTGTGATGTTGCAGATGAGTAACTGAGTTTTATCACCATGGATTAGTTGATCTGTGCACATTACACAGCTATGAAGTAACTACAGAACTGGGTCATTAAGTTACCTCTTTTGCTCGGTCCACAGCACTTTATTGAGCTGCTCAACAGAGAAAAGAAGATGATTCTTTAGAGACATCAAACCTCTTCATAAAGGACTCCAAAGAATATGACTAATTAATTCATTCTGACTTTCCCAGACTTTCTTGGGTAGTATTCACACTCCTGTGCTTGAGACTTTCCTTGGGCTTTTGTAAACTGGACCTATTGAGTTTAACAACTGGTAAACTTTTTAGAATCTCATAGAATTCAGCAATTTCTTGGTGTCAATGTAATGTACTAAACTAGACTAGACTTCTTAGGAATAGTGCAGTCAACATTGATTTAGAGTTATCCATTAGAAATACTGAATTTCAATGAGTAGTTTTGCAGAGTTGAATTTACCCTCAGCTCAGCTTTGTATTATGTTTTGTTTTGGTCCCCATTGTTATTTTTTTTTTAATTTTTTTTGTTTGTGATATTCCTTTACTTTCTTTTTCCTTTTTTAAAATATATTTTTATTTCTTCAAGTTACATCTCAATCACAATCCCCTCCCTATTCCCCTCTCCAGTCCCACCCTCCCATCTGCTTCCTTTTTTTTTTTTAAGTTTAAGGTATATCTTTTCCACATCAATAGCTCTCCCTTTTAGTCCAACAAATGTCTCTTTCTCTTATAACAACAAAAATAATACAAAACAACACAAATAATTAGGCCACAATTATGGAAATTATAAGGCTTAGCATACTTTCCCAGTGTCCAGTCCATATGTATTTGGCACCTGACTTTAACATTCTACTATCTAACCATCTCCATGAGTTTAAAGTTCTATATCCAACTCAGCTTCCATCCTAACTTGCATCACCATCTTAAAAACATCTTCTTAGATTAAGAACACCTTCTTAATTCCTAAACAACTCAAAATATAACTGAGACTCTAGTTATCTAGCCTTCAACAAAATCAGAGACCCGAGAAGGATAAATATATCTGATTATACAGGAAGTACAGGGCCAGCAGCTTCCAAAACTAAGAAATGACAGACAACTGGCTGCCTGGACAGTCTCCCAATTTCTCTCCATACATTAGAGCATCAATCTTCAGCCTTTTGACTCCATTTTTCTGACAGACATTAACTGTAAAGCAGGAATTATGAAGGACTACCCTGTCTTGGAAGAGCTAGGCTGTCGACTTACCTCATTCCAAGTTTTGTCCTTTTTGGAGAGCATGCTGTCTACAATTAAAACAAGGCATTTTTTTTTTAGTTTAAGGTATTTATTTTTCCCCCCAACAGCTCTCCCTTTCAGTCCAAATAATGGTTCTTTTTCTTATAACTATAAATACAATACAAAACAACAGAAATAAATAGGCCACGATTATAAGAGTTATATGGCTTAGCATACATTCCCAATGTCCAGTCCATCTCCATTAGTTTAAAGTTCTATATCTAACTCAGCTTTCATACTAACTTGCCTCATAATTTTAAAAATATCTTCTTAGATCCAGAACACCCTCTTGATTCCTAAACAACTCAAAATTTAACTATGAGACTCTAGGTATCTATTCTTCAACCACCTCAGAGACCTGAGAGGGATAAATATATCTGATTATATAGGAAGTGCAGGGCCTGCAGCTTCCAAAACTAAAAAATGACATACCAGTGGCTGCCTGGACAGTTCCCATTTTCTCTCCATACATTACAGCATCAATCTTCAGCCATTTGGCCCCATTTCTCTGACAGACATTGGTTGTAGAGCAGGAATTATGAAGGACTTACCTACCCTGTCTTGGCAGAGCTAGGCTGTCGACTTACCTGCTACCAACCGACATAAACTGTTTAGGATAATTAAGAAACGGAAACTAATAGTCATGAAAACGTGTCATTTTGTTAGTTACTATGACAGTCTATCACAGTTATTTTCTAAGCTACTCAGAAATCAAGTTGCTAAGAGACAAGCAATATTTGCTTATCTAAATATAAGAGATAGATAGGGCATCTTCAAAAACCTCAAGAGATCTGCAGAATATGGCATTCAAAGATGTTTTCTTAACTTAAGATTTTTTGATATCGAGACATGTCAGCTCCTGACAGCACCCCCTATATTACTCCAAGTAGAAGATGAGCATCGAAGAATCTCCAGTGGGAGATGATTAAATTGGTGGTAAGCCATTCTCTTGGCAAGAAAAACCACTTGCTTCAACTGTAGACAGACTTCTGTCCGAAAAAAAAACAAGGCATTTTTACAGCATCGATCTTCAGTTGTTTGGCCCCGTTTTTCTGACAGACATTGATTGTAGAACAGGGGTTATGAAGGACTTGCCTACTCTGTCTTAGCAGAGCTAGGCTGTCTGTTGACTTACCTGCTTCCAGGTTTTGTCCCTTTTGGACAGCATTCTGTCTACAGTTGGAGCAAGGGGTTTTTCCTGACAAGAGATAGGCTTGCGACTAATTCAATCATCTCCCATTGGAGATTCTTCGATGATCATCTTCTACTTGAAGGAGAATAGGGGGTGCTGTCAGGAGTTGATATGTCTCGACATAAAAAGAATCTAAAGTTAAGAAAACATCTTTGAATGCCATATTCTGCAGATCTCTTGAGGTTTTTGAAGAGGCCCTATCTATCTCTTATATTAGGATAAGCAGATGTTGCTTGTCTCTTAGCAGGTTTATTTCTGATTAGCTTAGAAAATAACTATAATAGACTGTCATAGTACCTAATACAATGACAGGCTTGCATGACTATTAGTTTGCATTTCTTAATTATCCTAAACAGTTTATGACAATTAGTAGCAAAAGGCCGAAACTTCACATTTCATTTTTTTTCTTTACCCCCTAACCCTTCCATCCCATTTCTCTGGAGTGGAGTGTCCCTATATAACAGTTTCTCACCTCAGTTCAGATGTTGTATGAGGGCCAAGAGCCTCCTCATACATTGGGGGTCCACGAGGCAGTACCACCAGTGAAGTGTCTCATTGCCCGGGAGAGGGAACTAAAACACAAGCAAGCAAATAAGCAGACAAACAGATAAAAAAGAGTAAAAAATAGAATAAAAATAAAAATAAAAATAGAAAAAAATAAATAAAATCTATGTCCATGTTCCCTTTGGTGTGTTGGTTGTAGTATTGATATCCTCTACTATATAGCTAAAATCAATGCTGTAATGTATGCAGAGAAAATGGGAACTGTCCAGGCAGCCACTGATATGCCATTTCTTATTTTTGGAAGCTGCAAGCCGTGTACTTCCTATTTAATCAGATATATTTATCCCTCTCAGGTCTCTGAGGTGGTTGAAAAATAGATAACTAGAGTCTCATAGTTAAATTTTGAGTTGTTTAGGAATCAAGAGAGTGTTATGGATTAAAGAAGATGTTTTTAAAATTGTGTTGCAAGTTAGCATGAAAGTTGAGTTAGATATAGAACTTTAAACTCATGGAGATGGTTAGATAGTAGAATGTTAAAGTCAGGTGCCAAATACATATGGACTGGACATTGGGAATGTATGCTAAGCCATATAACCCTCATAATTGTGGCCTAATTACCTCTGTTGTTTTGTATTGTATTTATTATTATAAGAGAAAGAGCCATGTGTTGGACTGAAAGGGGGAGCTGTTGAGGGAAATAAGATATACCTTAAACTTAAAAAAAAATTGAAGAGGATGGGGGATGAGGGTGGGAGGGTGGGACTGGAGGGGGGAGTAGGGAGGGGATTGTCATTGAGATGTAACTTGAAGAAATAAAAAATAAAGTTAAAAAAAACCCAAAAACAAAAAGAAAAAAAAAACAAGGCATTTTTCTTGCCAAGTGACAGGCTTGACACTAATGCAACCATCTCCAACAGAGATTTTTTGATGGTCATCATTACTTGGAGTAGAATAGAGCATACTGTCAGGAGCTGACATGTTTCAATATCAAAAAGATCTTAAGAAAACATCTTTGAATGCCATATTCTACAGATCTCTTGAGGTTTTTGAAGACCACCTATCTATCTCTTATATTTGGATAAGCAAATGTTGCTTGTCTCTTCGCAACTTGATTTCTGATTAACTTAGAAAATAACTGTGATAGATTGTCCTAGTACCTAACAAAATGACATGCTTGAATGACTATTAGTTTGCCTTTCTTAATTTTAGATTCAAGGATGTGTTTTCTTCTAGTGGAGTTAGCTTCCAGTGGGTCTCAGTTTATTTTTCATAGACTTATGTAGAGAACTCTCTAAAATATTAATTGTTCTTGCCTCAAGACTCTTATTTGATAGGTTTAGGGAAAGGTCAAGGCATTTGTAGGAGACCAAAGGCTTATATCTCCATGTGAAAGGCCTAAGACCCAAGGTGGCCTTGAACCATAAAATAAATATGCCAAGACCTTTTTATTTTCAAGGCATAGGCCTTAGCTGGGAAGAGTCTCAACTAGTTCATCTAAGTTAGCCTGTGCACCTAGCCTTTTCCAGCCCCATAGTTAGCTATACTTTCTGTGCCCTCAATCAAGTCTCCCTCCCTCCATATCTCCTGGAGAAAAGGCCTTCTGCTTTATTCTTCTAAGAATTCCTTTTTCCTCTCCCAGAAAGTCCTGCCTTCCACCTCTCTTTCTACCTAGCTATAGGCAATAGTTTTTTTTTATTAAGTTTTTTTATATGACACACAAGATATTTCTCTATAGGCATTTTCTCCACTAACAACATCTCAGGTGATATGTCTGTTGTTACTCGGTGAAGTACAGGTTGGATAGTCTCTGGTCATTCCAGTGTTCTCTATGCTGAGAGCCCAAGAAAATTCACTGGAGTATATGAAGAAAATAGAAACTGTAGATGTAGATGTATTGTTAAAAGGTTAAATTTTGCATTTTATGATAATATGCATAAAAGTTCATGGGGCTGAATATGCAGCCCAGTTGTAGAGTACTTGCATAATGTTCACAAAGCTGTGGATATGATTTTAAACTGGAAAAAATATCTATGTCTTCTGTTAAATCTATATAGAAGTATAGATACACAATTTGTGTGTACATTGGGGTCGTTTATCAATAGGAGTTTGATAGAATTAAAAAATCAGCATTTCCTCCCACAGGGGAGGAGTACCTGAGATTCATCTGTGTGTCTGAGTTTCATTGGAGAGTGGTGGTCTTCTCTTTATGCCAATGGTTTTCAAAGTATGATCCTATTTTTATCAGCACTAGCAATATCTAGAAACTTAAGAGAATTCAGATTATCAAGCCCCATCCTGAAGCATTGAAGCCAAGGTCTTGGGCTTGGACTGGCTATCTACGCTTTCATAATCTATCTTGGAGTTGCTGGTGCATGACACTGGTTAGAAATTTGCTCTGTGAGGAGTCTTTATGGAGACTTACAGCTAGGGATATGACAGTGGCTTGGTCTTATAGCATTTGGGTCTGACTTTCTAACAGCATCTGTGGCTCTCTTGAAGTTTGGATTGCCTGAACAAATGCACTTCTGGGGGCTTTCTTATGTCATAATGTGTGACTAGTTTCATTGAAGTGCAATTGCTTTTAATTTGCTAAGTGTGTTGTGTTTTCTCTCACTTCAATGTTAGGGTTTTGTCCAGTTAAATTTACATTTAAAATTTAGAGGACCAACAAATAATATTTTAGTGCAGTCATATGAAACAATAATTTATATATACTTACATTTAAATTTGCTTTCTTTCTGAAATACCTATTTGCACTTTAATATTCGCCTTTGCTTTTCCTACCCATGCACTGCCATTGTTTAAGACTGCCATTTCCTGTAGGTCTTCAGAGATCCACAGGTTACTAGTACTAGCACCTATGTGGTGTTCTGAACATTCAGATGTTATTGGAATTTTTTAATAATTAGGCAGCTTTTACTGCTAAACTCAAACTTTCTAAGGAGTGGGGTAGGTTTCTCATGTGATCTAGAGAAGAAATGTTTTGCCAAGTAAATACATGTGTGGCCCTTGGGGAAGCTCAAGATATCCAGGCCAGCAAGCAGTGCTGGTGGCATCTCTGACACTATCGCGTGTGCCCGCTGTGCTGACTAGTGGCTGTGATCCTGCTTGGCACAATTCATGATATGCTATGGCAGGGGTGTTATGCCATGGGAAAGAGAGAGCAGATAGCAGTCCGGGAGTGGATTGTCCACTGTGTGTTCTGGACAGAATCTCAGATAAATTTGTATTTGAAAGGTGAATAGAGGGAATCCTGATAGTATTGTTGACTATGAAGAGCCAATGGGGACAATGGAAAAGAGTGGGGCTTGGTATATCATAAAGAACTATTAAAATACTTAACTATCGACTGTGAGTTCTGAATTTATGGCTAACAGTTGGTTCCTTCCTTTTATCCCATCCATTTCTAATTTGTTTTCATTTCCATTTTCTTCATTCGTTTGCTTTAACTAGCAATAGACCCAATTCACTGCTCTGTTCCAGGCAATCTGTTATTGCTTTCCATATATTGTTCTTAATTTCTACCAGCTATGAAGTTGATGTGTCCTTGCCTAGCTCCCAGGATGAGCCTGGCTAGGGGAGTCAGAGAGTGAAGAAAGAACCAACAGACACAGGCATACAGACAGAAAAGTGGGAGTCAGGTGGACTGTGCTCTCTGATGGAGAAATTGTAGCATCCTGGAAGTTCAGCTTGTTTATTATATGCAGTTGTATAGGGAAGCAGATTTTTTTTTCTTTACATACAAGTAGGCAGAGTTTGTGATAGACAGCTGGATCAAAGACACAGATTTAGCTAATCTCGGTAGGAGTGGTCTCTTTAGGAGTGCGCAGTCTACAGGTCATAAACATTGGGGGAGAAAGTTATGGTGGACATTTTCTGAACACAGTATTAACATCCACACTTGGATCTGAAGAAGGCTTTGCTGTGCCTCTGAACCTCACTGTGGGTGGGGTGAGCCTTTCTCATTCTCCTGGGGCTGAGGCTAGGGTATTTGATATGGCCATGCTTGATGCCAAAAATACATATTCACTCAGAACTTCATTCAGAATTTCGTTAGCTCCCAATGGGAGCTTGTTCTCTTGTTTTTTAGACAACAATGGAGGTTGGATTTGAACTCAAGTTTGTTTGGCCTCAGAGCCTGTGCCTTTTCAGTCACAGCACAGTCACCTTGAATATGGCCATATGATACCAGAGGTGACCTTTGCTTGCCCTTCAACAGTCTCTCATCCTTTAGGGTAGCCTGTCTCCCTTGGGGCTGAACCTTGGTTTGGATACAGCAGAAAGGGCTGGGTGCTATCCTGCTGGAGTCAGATGTCACCAGAAACACTGGAATGTAAGTTCCACCATTCTATGCCAAGGCAGTCACATTTCTAGTTCTGCCTTAAAGCTCATTTCAAAGTCTAGCTGATTGGCATGATGCCTTCCTTTCTGAATTTAGCATGGTTCCCATAAGGCCACCTTAGGAGCTTTCCTCATGAATCCTGCACTTGCTTCTCTTTAATTTCTTAGCGTGATAAAACTGTGTACTGCCAGTGATACCGCCTAGCCATACAACAGCCTTCTCTTTGCTGCATGGACTTGATTTGATTCAACTGCCTGTCTCTTTCCCAAGCAACTCAGGAGAAGCAACCACAATTCCTCAAACCTAGGAAGAAGTCTTAGTTGTTGGTGGTTGCTACATCCCTCCTTCTACTCACTGGTGGAAGGATGAACATGCAGCATGGGCATGGTCATTGATGGGCATGTATCATGGTCATAGTCAGCGATGGGCATGTATCATGGTCATAGTCAGCGATGGGCATGTAGCATGGTCATAGTCAG